>VNKC01000944.1:0-15939 GCA_008042775.1 Drosophila pectinifera
TATATATAGACTTAACAGATATCTAAAATGAACAGCAGCATTTTCGTTGCCTTTTCTTTGAACTTACCTTGGGATTTAATTTAATGGGATTTAATCAACAGTTACAAGGAAATCTTTGGCTTACTAGGGAGAATTGAAGGCTTGAATGGATTATAATCCTATATGATAATAAATATGATAATTTACTATAAATATTATAAAGGTAAGTGCAAAGGAAAGGTTTATAGCGAGGCAACGAAAATGCTGCTGTTCATTTAGGATATCTGTAAAGTCTAACTAGACTATAAATAGATTTAAGATATGTCCTATGTTTAAATGGATTGCTTTGGCTAAAATCTCCGTCAGTTGGCTTATACCATTCTATTTTGTTTTCCCAAGCAGAGCACCTTCTTCTTATAATTAGCTAATTAAAATTGGCCTGGTGTAATCGATCGAGTGCAGCTGGGGATTCCAATCGAAGACATCCAAATGGACAGAACCGCAGAGGGTGCGTGACAATTTTTACAAGCCCCCAGCGCACTTCGAGGTGAAGCGCCAAAAATGAATTCCAATTAGGTGTCATCAATGTCGCCAAGTCGCATATAAAATCCATGGAACTCACTGGGTCAGACATTCAGTGTTTGGCTTTAGCCCAAGACAGCAGCAGTTAATCTAAACCCACTAAACCACAATGGCCGTGAAGGTTAGTCGGAGGATTAAGGCTCCTAAGGATTATCAATGCTACCAAAAAAAGTGTTATTAAATCAGAAACTCATTTAAAAGTTGCAGACATTTATATTCATACATATACTTTATTAATTACACCTGCAGATCGTGATCGCTTTGGCTCTGTTTGCCGTGGCCCATGGCGCCGTGCTGAGGACCGCTGCCCCGGTGGCAGTGGCTGCCGCTCCCGTTCCCGTCCTGGCCAAGACCGTTGAGCTGGAGGAGGTGGACCCGCATCCGCAGTACTCCTACAGCTACGACGTGCAGGACTCCCTCTCGGGCGACAACAAGGGACACGTGGAGGAGCGCGACGGAGACGTGGTCCGCGGCGAGTACTCCCTGATCGATGCCGATGGCTTCAGGCGCACCGTTACCTACACCGCCGATCCCGTCAACGGATTCAACGCCGTCGTCCGCCGCGAACCCCTGGCCGCCGTGGTGGCTGCCGAGCCCGTGGTGAAGGTCGCCGCTCCTTTGGTCAAGGCCGCCGCCCCCGTTGCCCTCGCTGCCCCCGCCCCAGCAGTTGCGATCCCGGCACCGATTGTCCGCTCCGCTCCCCTGGCTCTGTCCTCGCCCATCGTTCGCTCCGCTCCTCTGGCTCTGTCCACGCCCTTCGTCCGCTCTGCTCCTCTGGCGGTGGCTGCCCCCGCCCCCGTGCTGCGCACCGCTGCCTATGCCGCGCCCCTGCGGTACACCGCCCCCGCCTACACCGTCGCCAACCTGTAAGCTGTTGCCACCGCTATAAGGACCACTATGTTGTTTTGTTTCTACCATAATAAAATGTGATTTATTAAATTTATAAGCTCTGCGTTTATTTGGGACCATCAAGAAAGTCTTGGGAACTTGCACAGCATTTATTTGGATTTTTTAAGGAAAATACGAATCAATTATAAATATTAATTGGCTTATTACAAATCCTAATTGATAGTTTTCCTACTTCACTAAGGCAGTAAAAACATCTTCCTTCTAACAAACTCTTCTGAATACCACATGTCATGGGTGTAGGTCAGTTCCAGTCCAGTAGAGTCTATAATCCCTCTGAGCTCCCCGCCCAAAAGTCCGATCCGGTAACACATTATCGCACTCAAGGCAGAATAGTGAAAGCGACCGATCCGCGAATAGCCCGCGGAGGAACACCCGGACCCGACGTCCGAGGGTCTCTCCTACGACACTAAGCCGCACCACATTTGCATGTGTCCGCGGATTGCATAAATGGATCTCGTGCCCCTGGCGTGGGCAGTTGTAATTGCCCCGTTTCAGTCGATAAATTAATAAGGTAAATAGCAGACAACAAAACCCGCTATAATAAAGATAAAAAAAGTGTAAAAAAGCGATATGAAAAGTGACAAAAATGATTTTGCCAGCAGCGAATTAATCAATTTCCATTCGCTATTCGCTCTCTCCTTTTGGCCCCCTTGAGTGGGTATAAAAAGCAGTGTTCGTGCCGGAGTAAATCATTCCACAGCCTCTCTGTCTTCGCAGCAGTTTACGGATAACCAGCAAGCCCCCTCCAAACCTAGAGCCATGGCCTTCAAGGTAAGAGGACCCGAGGAGACTGCCACATCCTGGCCACCACTGATCCACTTTCTCCCCCCAGTTCTTCGCTGTTCTCGCCCTCGTTGCCGCCGTCAGTGCTGGAGTGCTTCCTGTCCAGCAGGTGTACCACGCCGCCCCCGCACCTGCTGCAGTGGCCTACGCCCATGCCCCCGTGGCCGTGGCCCACGCCCAACCCGTCCTGACCAAGGCCACCGAGGAGTACGATCCCCATCCCCAGTACAAGTTCGCCTACGATGTCCAGGACTCGCTGTCCGGTGACTCCAAGAGCCAGGTGGAGGAGCGCGACGGCGACGTCGTCCACGGCGAGTACTCCCTGATCGATGCCGATGGCTACAAGAGGGTCGTGCAGTACACCTCCGATCCCGTCAACGGATTCAACGCCGTCGTCAACCGCATTCCCCTGGAGCATGTGAAGACTGTGGTGAAGACCGTGGCTCCCGTGGCTGTGCCCGTCCATGCTGCCCCCCTGCCAGTGGCCTACCACCAGCACCACTAAGTGGAGATCCTCCTCCGATTTGTGGCCACCGTTGTAGATCAATAAATTGTTGCATATTTGTAAGCTCATAGAAAGGATAAGCAGTTTTAATTGGGTGGGAATTGGGAGAAATATATATAATATCTCAATCCATACAATATTCCGAGAATCCATGCATTTAGCCATCAAGGTGCTCAGCCTTCGCATTAAAAATGTAAGAGCCAAGCTCAAGCCAGAAAAACAACAAGTAAACAAGTAAGTAGTAAGTGGGCAGCCGAAAGGGAGTTGCAGTAATCCCACCCAATAAAGTCAATGGAAGTGATTATTTGGCATTGCCTTGGCTCTTCTTAACGGCCTCTTAACCATATGCATTTTGTAATCAATTTTCTGGCAGTAATAACTCATTAAAGCCCAAATTGATCGGGCGTTCGCGTCCGACCCATTTTACACCAATCAACGAAAATTGAGGCAGACATCCGATCGGAAAGAAAACGCATCGATCGGAACATTTCAATGGAAACATCTGCGTCGAGGGCTTATTGAATTTAATGCATGTAATGCGCTTGGCTCTGAAAACCAGTTAAGGTCACTTAAGTTGCAGCTTTGGCTCGGCCAGAAACCTTTCGCCAAGTCTCTGTTTTATTTATTTTTTTTTGCCTGCTTGAGAATGATTTACGCGACATTATTGGGGCCCCGAATCGTTTTCCTTATCTGGCCGCCTTTCCAACGCGGACAAGTGCAAATATGCCAAGGTACCTTAAAGTGGACAACGGACAAGGGACAGCGGACAGCGGACAGCGGACAGCGAGGGTTAAGGTCAAAGTCAGCTGGCATTGTTAATTACCGTTGGAGCAAACGGACTCCGCTACCCATTCCCAAGCCCATGTTTAGCATGTAAGTACACAGGCCACAGATCCACGGCAGCAATTCGGATTTTAATGCCAGTGCGCATGCGCAACTCGCGGCGAGGCCCATAAACTTAACCAGGCGAATTACATTAAAGCTCGTGTCGCATTGAAAATCAGTCCGAACCAACGACCGCCGCGTTTAAGCCCCGTTTGCACCGGCTCCGTGAATGAGTAGACAGCTTTCGGGGTTTCCCTCACTCAAGGGCCTTACACTGAAAGCAATACTCGTCGTTGGTGCTTCGAGACTCTATCTTTTAACTCACTCATAATACTTAAAAATATCAATATATCTATTATAATATTTTCTTCATATCAGTAAATAATTCTTTCTTTCTTTCTTAGTTTAAGTACATCACTAATTTATTATTACTAACAGTATATATCTTTGTAACGTAAATGCTTCTGGAATTGTTTCTAAGGGTTTGTCTCGCATTTCAAGCGTTACTTCGAGATTCTACCTTCTAGCTCACTAATAATATTTAAAAATATCAGTATATATATTACAATATTTTCTTTATTGAGCTTAGGTTTAGTAATTTATTATCACTCACAATTTCTTTCTGTGTAACGTAAATGCTTCTGGCATTGTCTCTACGGTTTTGTCGCGCATTTCAAGCGTTACTTCGAGATTCCATCTTCTAGCTCACTAATAATATTTAAAAATATCAGTATATCTATTATAATATTTTCTTTATTGAGCTTAGTTTTAGTACTTCTTTAATTTATTACCACTCTCAATTTCTTTCTGTGTAACGTAAATGCTTCTGGCATTGTCTCTACGGTTTTGTCGCGCATTTCAAGCGTTCTTGGACGTGTTGGACTGCGGTCCGCTGTCCCATTACGCGGACATTACTTCATTGTGTCTTTCAGTGGCAGTAAGTGTTATTTTGTCGGTAGCTGCGCCTTTCAGTAAATTCTTTCTCTTGGGCCGACCTTGAAAGCGGTCGTGGGAGAGTGAAAGTGAATTACAGTTTCGGTTTTACGAAACAAAGAAATAATAGAGTTGTGTCTGTCTGGAAAGCTTCCTGGCTGATGTAGTGAATATCAATTATGTTCAATTAAAATTCAAAAGCTTCACAGTTATTAACAGTTTTATAGCTATATCTTAAATCAAAAGAAAAATAATAACAATTGTGTTGCAAATTAATATAAATGAAAATGTAGAATGTAGAAATTGGATTATATTAAAAGTATTATTTTTTAATTCAATCAAAAAGGTTTTCTTTATGTAATGTTTTCTTTATTTAATTTATTAAGTCAGTATTAATTTTATATATTTTTAAATAGATATGCAAAGATATCGTATTGTAAATCAGATAACTATAAATGTATTTATTGTGCATCAAATTTCATAGATAAAAGCATATATTTTCTATTTTTCTTTTGTCTATATCTATATTTTCTATTTATTTGTCGGCTTTTCTTTATGCAATCTCCGGAAATATTATATAAGTAATTAACAGAGCCCTATAAATATTGTATTCTTCCTGAAACATATATACAAAGCTAGGCATCCGATTTAGTAGGGTTTGAACTACATAACATTTTAATTCAAACCTAAATCTGAAATATCATAACTTAGCAACAATACTTTTTATTAAAGTAATCATGTAATTTCCCATTTTAAACAAATAGTAGTCTCAGTTCCTTATAATCCTCTCTAAGATCCCCCCCAATAAAAGCATTATAATGATTTCCATTCAATTAGATCACATCCTTTTATTCAATAACAACTAACGGCAATGTTCGGGTCGTGGTCACCTATTAATGGTTCAATTAATAGGCGTACGAGATAAGGGGCGAGGCGAACTGGGTCTTGACGATGGCGGGTCCGGCGGCGACCAGAGGGGCAGCAGCCTTGACAATTGGCGCCGGGGCAGCGTAGGCCAGAGGAGCTGGTGCAGCGGCATAGGTCAGGGGAGCTGGAGCAGCGGCGTAGGCCAAAGGAGCGGGGGCAGCAGCGTAGGCGGCGGCACGGACAACTGGAGCGGCAACGGCGGTGCGGACAACGGGAGCAGGGGCGGCAACCACGGCAGCGGGGGCAGCGGCAACGGCGGCCACCAGAGGCTCGCGGCGGACGACGGCGTTGAATCCGTTGATGGGATCGGCGGTGTAGTCCACGATGCGGCGGTAGCCATCGGCGTCGTTCAGCGAGTACTGGCCCTGGACGACGTCGCCGTCGCGGCTCTCCACCTGGGTCTTCGAGTCGCCGGAAATGGCGTCCTTGACATCATAGCCGTAGGTGTACTGGGGATGGGGGTCGTACTCCTCCACCTGGGCGACGGCGGCCAAGGGAGCGGCGGCGGGAATGAGGCCAGCGCTGGCCACGGCGATGCAGGCGGCGAAAAGGATGGTGAACTGCAGTTGACAATTAAATTAAGTTAAATTAATTAAATAAATTAATTAAAATAAGTTATGCATTTATTCTTAGAGCTAAGCAATAATATATCCGAACATTTAAGAGTTCGAATAACTTTATGAATAAATATATGTGAGCCCAGTTTTAAGAACCGAATGATCACAGGAAGTTCGAGGTTATAATTCTCCTTCGATCGATCGATTTTAGGTTGCTCTTCTTTAGGTTTCTTTGGGTTAGTTTTCCTCTGTGTACTTGCACTTGTCACTGATTTGCACTTGAGAACTTAGTCCTTACTTTGAATGCCATTGTTGGGTTGGGTTTTTGGGTTGCTCTAGATACCGTAATTGGTGGTGAACTGATTTGAACAGCGTCCAACTGGGGCTTTTATACCGCCTCGATGGCACTTGGCCCGCGTTCGATGTCAGCGGCGTGCACTTGCGTCACAACACCGCGCCGACCATATCAAAATGCGAGGCGCTCAAGACTAGAAGCGGCTGGTTTGCGGAGGAGGGAGGCTTCGGTGGGGGAAGACTTGGGGACAAGGCTGAGCGGTGACAAAGCCGCGGCGAGCATAATGCCTTCTTGATTGGACAGCCGAATTAATATTGGCCCCAGAAGTCGCATGCCCGAACGTGCAGTCGTGGCAGCCCCCTAACACCCCATCCCGCCAATCGATCCGGTAATGATGATGATCGCTGGCGCTTTCGAAAAGTGCCCGCGCACTAATGGCGGCCATAATATATATGCAGCGCATGCGCAGATGCATAACAACGGTTTTTCAAATCGCCTCTGCACTTTGCAAGCCACCCATTTCGATTCCGATTAGCCATAACTCGGGGCGACCTTAAAAGTTGATTTTTTCCGTCGCTTCAGTTGAACGCTAATTGGATTTCAAGCTTAGGTTTATTGTGGACACCGGCACTTCCGAATGGCCACCCAACAAAGAGAAGTCATTGCTGATCGCATTTTGAGGAAATCTTGCTGATCTGTCATGTCAGAGTTGGGTGACAAGGGTTTATTACCTCCTTACATGTTTCTATCTGGAATTATTATGGTTATTTTTAATAGTTTCCGTATTGTGAACTATTAATTAAATTGCCAACTTGGAATCATTCATTAATTAGAAGTGGTATTTATTTAAAATTTAACTTTATTCAAGTACACTCGTGGTTAATAGAATTTCTCCCTAAAACACATACGAGATGGCATGGGGATGATGTCCATGATGCAGGGAGGTCTTCAGCACCGGCACATGGTGCGAGACAAAGGTGTGCGTGGGAGGGGCATGGTGGAGCACGTGGTGGGTCACGGGGGCATGGTGGATCACCGGGGCGTAGGATCGGTGCACGACGGCGGAGGCCTGGGAGAGGGGCTTCAGGGCTGGCAGCTTCTTCAGCGGCTTCTGCTGGACCTGAACCTTCGGGGCCACAACTGCGGCTACTGACTTCACCACCAAGGCGGCACTGGAGAGTGGTTCGCGGCGCACAACCGCATTGAAGCCATGCACGTCGTCGGCGGTATACTCCACGGTTCGTCTGTAGCCATCGGCATCGTTCACGGAGTACTGGCCCTGGACCACATCACCGTCCCTAGTCTCTGACTGGGACTTCACATCCCCGGTCTCGGCATCCTGTACATCGTAGCCGAAGGAGTAGCGCGGATGGGAGTCGAAGGTGGCATCGCTTCCTGATGATTTAACGGGCAATAAGCCCGCTTGAACCGCGGCTAAAAAGGCCACCAAAATTGCAATCTGTAAAGGATCAAATAACACCATATCAGTAATATATCTTCCAGGAATGGGGATCACTGCGATGCTCACTTTGCTCAACATGATTCTCGAGTAGAAGAGGACTAAGGTTTGCTCCTGTCGGTAGCTGACTTTACACAATTTCACTTCGGCTGGAACCTCGGCTTATATAGGGAACTGACTGCCGGTTGACCCAATGCCACAGTGCCCTGCATCTGCATCTGCCTTTGGATCTGGATCTCGGTCTGGATCTGGGTCTGGGTCCCCGCAAGGTCAGCGGATCGACTGGACCTCCCGTCCAGTCTCCCTCTGGACCGCCTAATTGGAGTTGAGTTTGCCGATGTCCCAACAAGTTTATCAGGCAATCGACAGGTTTTCAGACCGCTTTTGGGCCGCAGTTTGGGCCTGCAGCCATTTAAATTTTTCAGCGCTGTCATTCCGAACTAAGATTCGTTAACGCTTGAGAGGAATTCTGATTAACAGTAATGTGCCCTTAGCCATTTATCTGCATGTGAAGGAAAACTTATTTAAAACCCATTTGGCTTATATGCACGTAGATATTTTCTAGCTACATTATTTTTAGTATTATCTGGATATAGAAGAGTAGCAAATCGTTTACCATTTTCATAGGAAAAAAAACCTTCTTAGATACATTTGCATAATTTCAATAATTATTTTTTTAGACTAAAATACATTAATATTTAATTCATTATTAATTAATTTTATTGACATATTTGTTACATAGCAACTGTTTGTAGGAATAACGCCCTCTGGCGGTGTGATCGCTGATATTTCTATCTTTCAAGCATGGCCGCTTCGCTTATATAGAACTGCGGAGGTGGCGCCACCTTCTATCTATCAAAAACTTTAAGCAACTTATTATTTTTATTAAGAAATAAAATATATAAAATATATGTACGATCTTTTCCTTGATCCAGATCGGCAATATATATGATTAGCTTTATATATGAGTTTGCTTATAAATGCTGGAATTATAGTACCTGGCGGTCTTCGCCGAAAAGTATGCTTATTCCAGCCATCTCAATAAAGTTGTATCTTTTCTGTGAACAACAGATGGTGCTATAGTTTGTTGGCAAAAAAAAATCTTATATGGATAATTATATAAATAAATAAATATATATTAAATTATATATGAGCCATTGCTGTCAACAATTTTTTTTTAATTTTACATTCATTTACCAGGAATGGTGAGAAAAGTATTTGTAACTTTTCTGGATATAACAAACAATAACAATTATATTGCGAGAAACTTTTAAAAACACTGCGGATTTTATATACCAGACACTAAAAAACACAAACAAAAATCATTTAGTAACTACAAACGTATAAATGCGATTAGTTTCAAAACATTGATTTTAACACATTTTATAACGCAATCACCTATCATAATGCCTGCTACACAAACAAGAGATATATTCAGTAAATTTCTAATTTATATTTCTAGTTGTGTATTACCAAAAATGTGCTCAACAACTGTGGGCCGCCTTTTCCCCGTGGCCTGCCACTCAACAATAAAAACCGATGCCATGGCCATTATTTCCATCCTCCTGTGCAGCTGCCTCTGCAGGAGTCCCATTTCGGCAAGGGAAGCAAGGGGACTGTTATTTTAGACGGAATATTTGGGAATCGGGGCTGTTCCATAGAGGTCCGCTGCGATTGGCTCGCTTCAGTTGCGCAGCGGATAAAGGGAGCGAGCAGACAGTCGTCCCGCTCTAACTTTATCCGATTCTAAAATGAGCGAATCTCGAGCTGTCGGATTTGGCTTAATGCCGGATGGCCTTATCTTTGCCGAGGCCTTTTTGCATAATTCTGCATCTTAAACAGTCAAGGTCGTTGACGAACCAGTGACAATGTTTATAGTGCTTTGAATTACACGAGAGATTAGAGCTAAGTGAATGTAATGGGCATGTCAGAAAAGGAGTTATTTAATGTTAAAACTTGAATTGAACACTTTAAATAATATATTCTAGCAGGTATAGGCAATAAATAATATTACCCATATTATGTTTAATTATAAAACACGCTTTGTAATAATTTTATAATATATTAATTGGTTAAATTTATGGATATACATCAATAAAATAATTAAGGAAAATGCGTACAATTTTTGGATAGCTCATAGATTTAACATATAAATAAATATAAAAAGAAACACTTTTGGAAATTGCAATGTATTTGAATAATTGAATAAGCTTTAAAAACGACAATGGCCTTTAAATAATATAAGGGTAGATAATAACCTGAAGACTAGTAAATAAACTAAGGATATACATACGTACTAATACTTTTGTATATAAGGATATTAAAACAAACATTTTCGATAATTGCATTGTATTTGAATAATTGTTTAAGCTGAAACGGTTTAAGGGTAGATAGTACCAGAAGTCCAGTACATAAACTAAGGATTACACTAACACTTTTAGTAATTCTAATTCATTTAAAAAATTGTATAAGCTTTAAAAAATACCATTGCATTTTAAGGTAGATAATACCTGAAGACTCGTACATTTACTATGAACACCTCGCGATCTGCTAGACTAAATCCTGTGGGTTCATGAAAAATCGGGTCCTTAATCTTTTTAACAAAATTAAAATGCAATGTCAGAACCTTTATAGTTGTTTTATATATATATAAATGTGATAAAAACAAATAGGCGAAATTAGGTGTCGAAACTCTTGTTATATGTTAATTTGCATTTCATTTATATAACTATTTAGACATAAATATCTTTGGATTATATCAGATTATCAGAATAAAACAGAAATCTTAAAAAATATATGTTTTAAATTTTACACAAGCTTTAATGAATATCTATATTTTATGAATATATTCGTTATATAGTATATTATTATTTAAAAGAATATATGTGTATCAATGTGAACCCAGAGAATTCCTAAAATAATCCGCTAAGGAATTTTGGTTGGGTAATTTTCATAAAACCTGAAAATAATTTGGGCCGTCGCCAATCACATGTATCAATCAAGACAACCCCAAAGGAGATCCCCCGAAGGGGTTTTAGGAATTAGCCCAAAAACGGACATGTGATGAATTCGGCAACTAATTGGAGGCGGAGTCTTAAAATGCTATTCATAAACGTAATGAGCTTGTCTGGGCCAATTACACATTCAATTAAAGCGGCGACGTACCAGTTAGCACAGCTCCTGGCCACCATTCAACAGGCATCCGTCGCCGTCTCACCCGAGCCCGATAAGTGGGTTCGATTAATTAATCATTACAGAAGCGAACAAAACGCCAGAGTCAAAAGCTGCACAGCACCGAAGACCCAGAGACAAAATCGAACCAAAAAAATGGCACAAATATCGATTTACCCAAGAAAGCATAAAAAAATTACAAAGGGAAGCCTAAAAGTACCGCCAAGTTTTGTTCTTGGCTCGGTGACAGTCGGCGCCGGGCAATCCATCAATTTGGGGCAGTGCCAATTACGCCGGTTACTCGTCACGTCACGTCTCGGACACCGGCGGACAGCGGACAACGGACAACGGACACCGGGCCCGGACAACGGATAACAAAACACCGGACAGATACGGGCTGCCGTGTGGAGACACCAGAGCTTTGTAACCAACTCGAATCGAATCAGCGTAAATCGAAAGACAGCCCAAGTTTTTGGAGCTGTAACTGCGGCGCCCATCAACTTGGCGTCAGCTGGTGGCCATTCCGGCGATTGTAACAGCTCGAGACGTCATCTAGCCCATATATCTTATATATATACTTCCGACATTTCCACGGCGCTAAACAGACATTAATGGCGCGACTAACAAATCCCTCGAAAGTCATTATTGGACTAACACTCGACTAGACGTATGTACTCATGGTGGGAAGTATACTACCAATACTATACTACTATACTATACTCCAATACTATAATACTATACAATACTCTACTTCAATACTATAATACTATACTATAATACAATACTATAATACTATAAGATGATCTTGTCAGATATTGAGGAATCTAATATACAGTAGCGCTTTTAGAGCAGCAGTAAGGTTATTCGGTGATCCCAACAATGTGATAAGTGATGCTCATTGATATATATATTTTATATAATACTCTGGACAAGCCTCCTCAAATTTACCTTAACGAAAACCACTAAAACATGCCTTTATTTTGGAGACTTAAAAATCAAAAGTGTTTTTTCTGCACTTTTTAGCTTACAACATATATTTCTTAACACCGACGGAAGACGGAGTCATGCTCTAATAGGTAAATTCATCCTAAATTAATAAGAAAACATCTCCATTTGCCTAACAACTACATTATGGCTACAAGGATGGCTAAAAGAAGGGAACTTCACTTATGTATTACCTTTGCTCAGCTACCCAGCAAGTGCCAGGTTGTGTCCCAACCCCAAACCCATGTAGTAACGAGGATACTCAGTGTTTGCTTGGGTCATGTGGGACAGTTTCAGTTTTGGAGTTGGGAGTGGTATTGGGCTTGGACCGGGACCGGGGTTAGCTGGCTGTGTACATATGTACGTCGGGAGACACTCGCACACATCCTGTTACTATTAATTGCTGCTGTCCGAAAAATATAACAAATCACCTTGGAGCGTTGGGCAGGACAACACACGAAAGGACGAAACGAATGGCCACTTCACATCACTCCTGTGGCAGTGCTCCTCCTCCGAAATCCCCGTGCGAGTGTAGAGACAAAAACTTGTGAAAATGTCAATCAACTTGTACAAAAAAACGATAAATGCCCAATCCAGTGGAGGGGGAACAACGCACTTCTCCAGACAGCCAAAGATGATGCATTGTGCGTGAAAGGTGCATGAAGATATCTGACGGTTGTATCTCTATCTCCGCCAAGTGACAGACACACATGCCGGATAACTCGTAGGGGGCGCCTACGAATTGCATCCCACTGAGTCAGAGCCCGAGTCTGAGTCTGAGTCCGAGTCAGAGACGGATCCAAAGCCAGATCCAGAGACGGAGACGGAGACGGTGACGGAGTCGCAACCCGGAGATAATGTCAGGAGTCGGGGTCGGGGAAGTCGCTCGACGACGATTTAAATTCCACAGAGCTGCCATAGATGAGCTGTCATAAGTGCAAATAACGATTGACAGCTGCCACAGTCAGCATCCGTTCGCAGCTCCTCCTGGTCGGAGTTGCAGTCCCAATCCCAGCCACAAACCCATTCCCAGTGCCCGCTGCCCATCCCCGGACGGACTCCTCTCCGTTACCTGCCCGTCAATTCATTTGGGAATTTCGTGCGAGGTGCTAAAACGTGCCAAAACCACAAAACAAACACACAACATTAGGTTTCCAGTTAAAACAAGACGTCTACATGAGCATGGGCAGGGGCGTAACTTTTAATACTATCAGCGGGCGGCAGGGACGGATTAGCCAGGAAACGTTTCGGGCCCAAAGCAGAACTGTGAGCAGTGTGTATTTAATTCAGATTAAAAATACTTTTCAAATGTTACATTACTTTTAAATGGTAAAAAAATTAATTAATGATAAATTCCATAAGAAAATATTACATTTATTCTCTATTCTATAAACAGCAAATTATGTATTACGGTGCCAATAAAAACAGAATAGTAATAAAAGCAATATTTACTTTTTAAATAAAGCCAAATTAAAAGTGGGTGCTATCAATGAAAAATTTGATTTTCAATCTTAAAATGTAGTATTTGTTGTAATGATATTTTTTTATTAATTTTAAAAGGCCTTAAGGCATAAAGACTTATTAATTTTCCAAATAACTATAAACTTCATTAGTTATTACATAAAAATAAATCAATTAAACACCAAGGGTCCAGGCTACATAGGCAATAAACATTAATTAGCTCTTTTTTTTATTATTTATCTTATAATTAGTTTTATTTCTTTTTATTATTTTTTTTCTCCAAGACAAATATAATTTTATTCCCCGTTTTAACGTTTTTTATTAGTCACCGTGATGATAGGTGGACAGTGTGGTATCATGTTAAACCTGATATACATAGAAGAAAAAGTCGACCAACTTTTTATTTAATTAATTTAAAGTATTATACGAAGGATTGAAATGTACAAAAACATAAATAATCCTTCTAGTATGCAGAGATCCTATAGGATTAATATAAAGACATTAAATAGATTCAACACCATATTAATAATAGATCAACCAACTATGCAGTTTAATTTTGTATGATTAGTATAATTTATTATTATTCAATCTTCTTAATAACTGGGAGACAGAAGAATTTAGAGATAAATATCATCTAAGTCCTGTAAGGTCCCGAAACATTTGGTAACATAGATAATTTCCAAATATTTGTAAATTACGATCCTTCGCATATCTGGTAATTATACATATCTCAATTAACTTGTAAGAACTTATAACAACAACCCCATAAATATTGCACATCTCCCATCTTGTGCATGCTGAAAGTCCGCTCCTGACATGGCGAATAGCAAAAAAAGAAACAGAACTCCGTGAAAATCTAAATGGAAACGGCAACTGCCAAAAACCGGTAGTGAGTCCACATATATGACTAACCCCGGACCGAACCACTGATAAGGCGGGAGCGAGCGAGACACCACTAGTTTGCCTGCAGCATGGATGGGCAGCTGCGAGCGGAAGCGAGACCACAGTACGGTCACGGAGGGGGCGTGGCCCGAGTGGAACAGTTGTATGGTCTGAACGGAATCGGGTTCGGGCCAGTAATCAGTCACGACTTGGTAAGCGCGCTGGCAGCACGTCGTCGTCGTCGTCATCGTCATCGGGTGTCGTGTTTGCAGTTCGGTAGAGATAAGGATACAACAGAATCATATATAGCAACAGAACCCCGTCGCGTTATACTTTCCGAAATATTGCGAGATTGCGAGAACTGTGCGGCAAAGTGAAGTGAGCCCCGAGAACCAGAAAGTGATCCGAGATCCCGAGAAGTGCGGTTCCGGCGGGACAATATGATGGACGTAAGCAGCATGTACGGCAACCACCCGCACCACCACCACCCACATGCCAATGCCTACGATGGCTATGGCTCCACCGCCGCGTCGGCATCGGCCTCAAGCGGCTACTTCGCCCCGCAGCAGCATCAGCAGCAGCTGCAGCAGCACCAGCAGCAGTTGCAGCAGCAGCAACAGCAGCAGCACCACCAGAACCAGCAGCATCTCTCCTACAATGGCTACGAGAGCAGCTCGCCCGGCAGCTACTATCCGCAGCAGCAGGCGCAGCTCACTCCGCCGCCCACTGGGAACCACCAGGTGGTGCAGCAGCAGCAGCAGCAGCTGTATCCCCACTCGCACCTCTTCAGTCCCAGTGCGGCGGAGTATGGAATCACCACGAGCACGGCGGCGGCGGGCAATCCGGGCACTCCGCTCCATCCCACGAGCCACTCGCCGGCGGAGTCCTTCTACGAAAGCGACTCCGTGCACTCGTACTATGCCACCGCTGCCGTGGCCACTGTGCCGCCTCCGACCAACAACTCACCTGTGACCGCCGCCAATGCCAGCAATCCCCAGCAGCAGCAGCACCAGGCCCAGCAGCAGGCAGCCATCATCAGCTCCGAGAACGGGATGATGTACACCAACCTGGACTGCATGTATCCCACGGCTCAGGCCCAGGCCCAGGCCCAGGCGCCGGTGCACGGCTACGCCGGCCAGATCGAGGAGAAGTACGCCGCCGTGCTGCACGCCAGCTACGGACCCGGCCTGATACTGGAGGAGCAGGATCCCATGATGCAGCAGGCCACGCAGTCGCAGATGTGGCACCACCAGCAGCACCTGGCTGGAGGCTATGCCTTGGACGCCATGGACTCGCTAGGCATGCACGCGCACATGCACCACGGCCTGGCGCACGGGCACCTGGCCAACCTGGCCACCAACTCCCACCAGCAACACCCACAGCTCCAGCAACAGCACCAGCAGCAGCAGGCGCACCAGCAACAGCAGGCGCAGCATCCACAGAACCAATCGCCAGCGGGTCAGCAGCCGCAGCAGCAGCAGCACCACCAGACCTCCGTGTCGCCCAACGGCGGCCTGTCCCGTCAGCAGCGCGGGGGTGTCATCTCGCCCGGCAGCTCCACATCCTCCTCCACCGCCTCCGCCTCGAACGGCGCGCATCCTGCGAGCACACAATCAAAATCACCAAATCACTCCAGCAGCATTCCCACCTACAAGTGGATGCAGCTCAAGAGGAATGTTCCCAAGCC
>VNKC01000950.1:0-69018 GCA_008042775.1 Drosophila pectinifera
GGTCAGGGAACATGGGATGCTAGGGGGCTGGGGACAGAACCGCCCCTATATACCAGATATGTGAATGTATAGCTTGTACTCCCATCTCTAAGAGTAGTGCTGCCAAATTGCATTAATAATTAGCATTTAACTGGATCCGTAGCCCTAAGTAGCTAAGCATTTCGATCGAACTACTCAATCAGCAAGCCAAAACCCAAAACCCTTCAAATTGTACAATACCACAGAGCAGAGGCCGGAAAGCAACGAGTAAAGTTTACGAGTAACGATTACGAATAATAACTAACGATAGCGATAACGATAACGATAGAAGGACAAATGCAGGTATATCGATACACACACACTGAACGAGAGAGAGAGTCATTGCAATTCATAGGTGTAAACGTAGCGTACTATTTCGCAACTCGTATCTCTTAGGTCCCCCAAAAGACGCCCTAGAATTCCACTAAGGTCTGGAGCTTGGCAGGGAATTCCCCACACACATATACATATAGGAATAACCAACTCGCTGTTTTCTTAGGGATAACTATTTGATTGCACTCGAACTTAATACTCAACGAACGAAATGTATCTCTAAACACAACCGCATCCGCATCTGCATCCGCATCCGCGTCCTCTTGCAAATCTTGTATGTCTTCCCCAGAGTATCTGCATCCGACTATTGTTGTTTGTCCCTCATTTCTGATCTTGAATACGTACTTAATACACACTGCTTAGTTTAAACACACACACAGAGGTCGGGGGAAAGTAAATAAGACTTATTGTAGATAATTATGTTTAAAACATTTAACCAATACCCACGAAATCAAGTTGTTCAATTTGTATTATTGCCAAAGAGATATTTGTTAAACATAACATAAAAAAAACCATAACTTGACTCTATAGATGTGTGTACGTGTACGTGTGAGTGTGTGCTTGTTTCGCTCTTGCTGTGTTTAATTGTTGTGCGACTTAATTGAAATACCCCTCGGGAACTGTGTATGATTTTGGAAATCCTCTCATTATTAACGTAGCATAATTACAGCAGCGGCTGAAGGCGATGACACACAAGACTTGAATACTGAAACCTAGGCTAATGTTAAATGTTAATTCAAATTAAAACCTAATGCAGCTGCAGCTAAGTAAGCGAATCGAACCGAGTGTATGTGTATAAAGCGGATTATGAATGTTCTTGTGACACTTATTAAGTTATGTATTCTATGTAGTCTGTACGCGTATATATCTATAATTATAACTGATGCATTGTACAGTCAGGGTCAGGGAACATGGGATGCTAGGGGGCTGGGGACAGAACCGCCCCTATATACCAGATATGTGAATGTATAGCTTGTACTCCCATCTCTAAGAGTAGTGCTGCCAAATTGCATTAATAATTAGCATTTAACTGGATCCGTAGCCCTAAGTAGCTAAGCATTTCGATCGAACTACTCAATCAGCAAGCCAAAACCCAAAACCCTTCAAATTGTACAATACCACAGAGCAGAGGCCGGAAAGCAACGAGTAAAGTTTACGAGTAACGATTACGAATAATAACTAACGATAGCGATAACGATAACGATAGAAGGACAAATGCAGGTATATCGATACACACACACTGAACGAGAGAGAGAGTCATTGCAATTCATAGGTGTAAACGTAGCGTACTATTTCGCAACTCGTATCTCTTAGGTCCCCCAAAAGACGCCCTAGAATTCCACTAAGGTCTGGAGCTTGGCAGGGAATTCCCCACACACATATACATATAGGAATAACCAACTCGCTGTTTTCTTAGGGATAACTATTTGATTGCACTCGAACTTAATACTCAACGAACGAAATGTATCTCTAAACACAACCGCATCCGCATCTGCATCCGCATCCGCGTCCTCTTGCAAATCTTGTATGTCTTCCCCAGAGTATCTGCATCCGACTATTGTTGTTTGTCCCTCATTTCTGATCTTGAATACGTACTTAATACACACTGCTTAGTTTAAACACACACACAGAGGTCGGGGGAAAGTAAATAAGACTTATTGTAGATAATTATGTTTAAAACATTTAACCAATACCCACGAAATCAAGTTGTTCAATTTGTATTATTGCCAAAGAGATATTTGTTAAACATAACATAAAAAAAACCATAACTTGACTCTATAGATGTGTGTACGTGTACGTGTGAGTGTGTGCTTGTTTCGCTCTTGCTGTGTTTAATTGTTGTGCGACTTAATTGAAATACCCCTCGGGAACTGTGTATGATTTTGGAAATCCTCTCATTATTAACGTAGCATAATTACAGCAGCGGCTGAAGGCGATGACACACAAGACTTGAATACTGAAACCTAGGCTAATGTTAAATGTTAATTCAAATTAAAACCTAATGCAGCTGCAGCTAAGTAAGCGAATCGAACCGAGTGTATGTGTATAAAGCGGATTATGAATGTTCTTGTGACACTTATTAAGTTATGTATTCTATGTAGTCTGTACGCGTATATATCTATAATTATAACTGATGCATTGTACAGTAGTCAAGAGGAAAAACAACAATAATTAACATGGCGTAAGTTCTTTCGAAGATAACAAAAAACCAAAAAATACTTAGCATAGTTTACAAACTCAAAGCATAAGCCGCCACTCAGAAAATTGTATAAAATAAAATCGAAAAACGAAAGAAGGAAAACTCTTTGAAAAAAATAACACAAAACTAAACATTATTAAAAAGGAAAAACTATGAAAATGAATGCATATGGAACCTACTGCATTTTTAAAAAAAGATCTGTTAACAAATGAATAATAAAACCATAAAAAAGGATGAATACCAAAGCCGAAAATGCATTTCCATTGCCGAACAAAGGGGCCAACCGATTACGGCACAAAGGACAATTTAATGGCAAAACTTTCGAATCAATTTTCAGCGGCGGCAACGGCAGAGGCAGTGTCAGGACTCAAACAAAGGAAGGTATAAGGACGAACGCCATCCAGATCCTGGGAAGACACTTCTCCTGCAACTGCCAAACTTTTCCCGAGGGCGGACCACTATCCGTCTTGCTCGGTGTGGTGCAAAAAATTGAATTCCTTGTAAAACTTACGAGCTGGCATTAATTTTAACAGCATCTCTCTCGCAGGACGTAGGACGCAGAAAGCAGGACGTAGGACTGAGTGGGCGCGTGGGGTCGGTCTGGATGCCTCAAATTACGTATACGGCCCATTGAACGCTCGGCCGGGCAGGGGGCAAGGGGCATGGACATGTGTGCGTACTCCACGGCTCGGGCCATTATTCTCTCCTGACTGACTTTATGACGCTCATTCGATGGGCACAAATCGCAGCTCGTTTTTCATTTAAATGGAAGTTAATTAGTTCCGCCAAAAAAACAAAAAACCGGGCTACATACATACATATATAATAAAGTATAGTAAGTGCTGGGGGGGCGGAACAACAAAGAGAGCGTCGCAAATAAAGGGCAAATAAAATTTCGCCCCGAAAAGGGCGTGGCCAAAGCATTCCTGGCTGCAATTGATTGATTTATTCCCATTCCCTGTTCCACCTCCTCGTTCTCGTCCTTCGTCCTTCTTATTCTGGTCCTTCTGCTCTCCCTCGTTGGCTTCGACAAGCACTTCGGCTTCATCAGTTGTTGCCGCAAATTGATTCAACAAACGGCAAACAAGTGAAGCCTGGCCATGATGGGCCTTCAATTAATAGCTGATTGGAATGGGCAAGTAAGTATGGCTACGGGTTTCGGCGAAATTTCCCGGAGACGAAACTTTTCCGCTCCGCAATCCGGCAACTGTCAGCGTGCGGAATACACAAGGATTCGCCTAACGAGTGGCAGCCAAAGGATGCTCCTAAAATAATGCCGATAATTCAAATATAGTCTCTGGAAAAATAAGATAAATTTGAAAGTTTTAGCTTAAAGACCACTACAAGTAGATTTGTCCTTTGATATTAACTATCACGTTTCCTAAGGTTGAATAAATATTTAAAATATTTAATATATGCTAGAATATATTTTAGTTAATATTTTTCAACATAAAAAATGTTTTTATATTTGAGTATATTTATTTATTAAATTATTTAACATCATAGGGACTCCCTTAATATCAACTATCACGATTCCTAAGATTGAATATATATTTAATATATGCTAGAATATATTTTAAATAATAATTGTCAGCATATAAATGTTTTTATATATTAGTATATTATCTTTATTAAATTATTTAACATCGTAGGGACTCGGGCAACCTCTATATAATAATTTCTGCCTTCTAATATATTTTATATTACATTTGCAGTATGCAAAATATTTTTTGAAAATACTTGTTCCTAAGAACATATTTTATAAAGCTTAAATAATTCTATATCAACGACATATTTCCTTATAAATCAAGCATTTCCTTGACTTAATTTCAAGTAGAAAGCTTCTCAAAGTTAAAGTACATTTGCCAAATAAAAATACAAAGTATTCGAGGGTATTCCAGTTACAGGTTGGCAATCGAGACTTTCCCCCTGGCATTTTTCATTGTAATGCAGGTGACAAAGCCGGCGTCTGGGCAGATGGCCCGTATCCCTTCCCTTCCCGAACCTGGGCACTTTTTTGTGTCTACGGTTTTTGGCCAGCGAGCGGAGCCGTCAAAAGGAACAAACCTCAGTGGCGACAGCGTGGAAATGCACGTCACAAGTACTCGCACAGTTCATCTGGCCGAGTAAATGGAAAAGTTTTGTTTGCCAAACTTTTCAGGGCAGGAAAAGAAAGCGCGCTAAGGCGGGCTGAGTGCTGCAAGTGGCCGGACTTTTGGGCCAAAGTCACTAAGGAAACAATGACGACCTAAAAACTTTCTCGTTGGCATAATCATTGTCATGGCCATTGACGCAGGGATTTGCAAATTATCAGGGCCAAAACTTGACCGACCCCGTGTGCAACATGAGGGTCTCCCTCGCTTTGTGACTGTAAAATTCCATCATAAAATTTTAGCACAGTCTTAAAACGGAAATGTACTTGATGGACAGTAATTATTCTTAACAAAGGAGTATGAAAGTGTTCTTTTATAATTATTACAGCTTGTAAAGAAAATGTTGCAATACCATTTAGTTATATTTT
Source organism: Drosophila pectinifera (assembly GCA_008042775.1). Lineage (NCBI taxonomy): Eukaryota > Metazoa > Arthropoda > Insecta > Diptera > Drosophilidae > Drosophila > Drosophila pectinifera. The sequence continues at coordinate 5,073 of VNKC01000950.1, forward strand.
GTGGGAGCATGAAATTATAGGGCTTTCTTTCAGTGTCTATTTTCAACGGGGGGTCGAGCTGTCCGGACCGCAATAATGTTCATAGATAGCAATTATGCCTTTGGCAAAATTGCCGCCTGACAATCAAAGAAGCCGCACGCATAAACAAAACCGAGCTCAGAGCCGCCGCAGTCACTCCTTTCTCTAACTCACTCCCCCTATCCCTGGGAGTCCAGCAATCGCCCCGGAAAAACCGCAGACCCCGCCGTAATGAATTGAGGCCAACCGACCCAAAACACAAACAGATACTGAGAAAGAGCCGATTATAAGTTTGCGCACTTCTTCTTTTCCGGCTGCCTGCACAATTGGCTGGATCTTGCCGACATTGGATCCTTTTATGGGGCAAGTCCTGGCACGCATATATGCATGCAGCCCCCGGAATCAACAAAACATGCTCTGCATCCTTGCATCCTTGCATCCTTTGTGCTGCACCGACAGCAGACTCGGGCAGCCAGAATCATCCGATTTCTTTGCCGGCTCTCATTGTTTTGCGCAAATTCATTTCGAGGCTATGCAGTTTATCGGAGCCCTGCAGCCTCACACTTGGCTAATTTGTGTGGGACGTAATCTTAACCGCCAGGCTTCTCAGCACTGACAAAAATGGCTAAGCTAAACAGGTCTTAAAAATTTAATTCTAAAATATATACTTAAAATATGGTCTTAGTAGAAATAAAATAAATAGTAGTGATATTTCTATAATGAAATTACATATTCATTATGCAAAATGCAACCATTAAACCTAATAATATTATTAAAAGCGCATTCCTTCTTTTATGTTATATATATTCAAAGCATTATTACGTATACGTAATTCTTTATTTTTATTTCTTGTATATTTCTGTTAATGACTCAATGACAGCCACTAAAACCCATTTAATATAATTTTTCCCAGTGTATACTGCATGCTTATTTAGCAGGCAAGCCGCTTGAAAGGCATCGCAATGAAATGCGCAATAATTCAAATTACGCATACGCCACATGGTACGCGGGGAAAGGCCCTACAACTCAGCCCTGCACAACTACCCATCAGCCGGACTAAATAGAAAATATCTCAAGTCGTTCCGCCTGAACGCATCGCATCCAAGCCAATGGGGCTGACTCAGTTGGCAGAGGACAAAACCAAAAACCAGAGAAATCACAGAGACGAAATGCGGCTGCAAAATATGATTTCACTTCATTCATTAAAAACCTGACAAGTTCAAGTTGAATGAATACATATACTCGGTGGTCGCATCATATGTATGATTTATTTTTAACACGCTTATTACAGCATCTCATAGTGAACGGACGCGACGTTGGTCGTTGCTCGTTGGCGTCTTGGCAGCCGCTCAAAATACAAAGAAAAAACATACAAATGCAAGTGGAACACGCCCGGCAACACACAAGCGCTGGCAATTATACGAAAATATCGAGAAACCTTTTAAGATTCGCGCAAAAGAATGTTTTTATTTATTTTCCCAGACTCTCGTTCTCGGCATTTCCTCAAAACGAACTGCCAAACAGCTGATTTAAATAGCCAAAGGCCCCCAAAGATGAGAAACAATCAGAGCGAGAAAGGAAAGGATGTCAGTCAGTGTGAGTGTGAGAGGGGCAGTGTGTTCGCGAGGGTGCGAGCGGCAAACAAGCAACAAGCGGCGAGGCGAAAAATGTAGGCGAACACGGCAAGCCGGCGAGAAAAGCGAGAGGGCGCCTCGGGCGAGAATCGCCGCACAGTGTCCGCGAGTCGGCGAAAAAGTGGCTATGGGAAGTAATTATAGAAAAAATGTAGGCCGTTTTTTTTAATCAGAGAAAACATATATGTTTTATAAAAGAACACACATTTTTAAGAATTTTAAATAGTCACAGAGTAGGTCTACTAAGTTGGAATCTTTCATTCTGACTGACCTTAACACTTAACAGAGTTACCACCAGTTTGCAGCTAGACTTATGTCAGAAATATATTTAAAGACTTAATACTTTAATACTGCTCTAATCTATTACTAATATATTACTAATCTATTACTAATCTATTACTAATCTATTACTAATCTACTACTAATCTATACAAAACTATTAGATAAATAATTTATTAATTTACATAGAATTAAAGGGACTATAAATAGTTCATTGCCCCCGAAATCACATTTACTTTTGCTTCCACCCAAATCCCTCCTCTTTTGCCACACTCGACCCACTGTGCGGCTGCTGCGAATTGCGTGCCGCAGCAATGGGTGCTCGCTCAGTTCGCCGCCCCATCGTACATCGCCACATCGCTCATCATTCTGCACTCGTAGTCGCCGCCGACGGGGCTCGTCGTCAGTCTAGAGAGTAATATCGACACGAAAAGTAAGTTCGCCGTGCTTCTGCTGGTCCCCGCCAGCATCGAGTATAGAATCTATATGTGCGCCGGGGTGAAGTCCCAGTGAAAACTGGGGGAATTCGTGGAAAATCCATGCCAGAACTCGCCGTTGCCACGCGTCCACGGCGAGCACGTGGCGGAGTTTTCGGCTCCAGGGCGAAAATCGGTGGCGGTGTGCGCATTGCATAAGATTTGCAATTATAATTCCGACGATCCGAATAAGTAAAAAATATGAAAATCTGATGAAAATTTCGGAAAGTGCTCTAGTTTTGTGCGCTGCCCAGGCCTTTGCGTGTGATATTTTTGGACATGTGTGCGCCTTCGGGTCGGCTGTTCGCCTTCGGGTCGGTACTTCGTTGCGGCGGTTGGACCAAAAATAAACACACGACACCCGCTGAAAGCCAGCGAATTGTTAGAGAATTGTTCGAGCAGCAACAACAAAACCGAGATCTATCTTTCTGGGAAAACAAAGACACCTCTGCTAATGAACAATCCCGAGTGGTATACTATACCCGTGCCAGTGAGAGTGCGTGTGTGCTTCGGTGTTTCCGTGTGTTTTTGTGGGTGGCATCCACAAAATGGCGGCACTGCGTGCCATCGGACCCTTGGATTACCGATGGCCGCCTCTCAGACAGACTGCCGCCAGTGGAATCAGTGAAGAAAAATCGCAAAAGTCCTTGCCCAAGGATAAGCCTCGGCAATCGAGCCAATCCCACGCACCAGCGAGCAATTAATTAGAATTCGCCGGAGGGACTCGAATCCTCTCCCTGCCTCCACTCGGAATGGCAACATGTTGCACGGCGACACAACGCATAAATCCACAAATATACGTACTAAATATACAAGTGCCGCATCTAAATATATCGTGTGTGCCTCGAGCACGCCATGTCCACAAAGTAACGTTGGCACCCACCCAGAAAACATGCTATATCAGACACCCGAGGAGTGCAGGAAAGCACGCTAAAAAGCGGAAATTAGGGATACATTTGATTGGTCTAATCCACGGGCCACTTTATTAGCCCGATTGCCCGCAAGAAAGCAGGCGATATATAATTCCCACGCTGATTTTTTCATGCTTTATTACTGCGGGCTCTTTACTTGTTTGTTTTAATAGGATGATCGAACATTTTATGCCCTTTTAGTATAAATTTACTTTCAATGAGGCTTTTTACACTGGCAGTATTTATGAGTCACTTTTGATTAAATTCACTTGCTCTTTCATTCTGTTTAATGAGTTTACTTAGCTCATCTGTACTTGAATACCCAAAAGTCATTAAAATATTTATAGCTATTTAGAAAATTTGAGTATAAATACTCAGAGTAGAAACACAAAGATACCTTAGCTTTAAATTTTATTTATGCGTATAGAGCTAAACATCTAAGACATATAAATACCATAACTGGATCTTCAAGAACTTCAATACTCTTAAAGCTCTAGTCTTTATCAAAATCAAACTTATTAATATTGATTTTGATAGAAATTCCCCAATATACGTTATGTTTATATATATAGTCCGTTTGAGCTGGAATATCTAAGACTATACTTTCTATAATTCTTCCGAAACTAGATTTTATCGATAGGCGATCATTAGTTTAATAAATATTACTAAAATAATATTTTATGTATGATGAATTTTGTTTTCCCGACAAATGTCAATGTTATTCCCAAGTAATATCACTTTAGAAACCATTTAAAGTGCACTCTTATTCAGTTCGACAGTTCTGTGGATTTCTTGGCCTCTTGCCTAGGCAGTAACATATTTAAATGCAACACAAATTCCCAAATAATTACAAGCAAGCCAAAACACAAAAAAACAAGAATATTTCGGGGCGAATTTGGCAAGTGACACCAGAAAAAAGAGAAACACGCGGCGAGCAAAGCAACGGCGAAAATACTATAACGGTCGCCGAGTGAATCAGCTGTTCGCACAGCGAAAGCAAAACAAAAAACCCGAGCCAGAGAGAAAGTAAAGAGAGAGAGAGAGAGCAGGCTTTCGCTCTCCGTTGGTCCCGCGTACGTGTTCGTGCTTGTGTGCTCGTGTGTGTGCGGGGCTGGGGGTTTTCCCAAAATATAAACACAAAGTTCGTGGCACTCGAGCAGTCTGTTCGCCCATTAAAAACCCTCGCCGAGAATTCTTCAGACGCGCACGACAAGTGTAAACACATCTCGGCATCCGTAGATTCTAACCGTAAACAAATTCCGATCTCGTCTCTTTCAAAGGAAATTAAACCGATTCGGGTTCGCCAAAGGGAAATCCCAAAACAATTGAATTCCAAACGCCGCTGCGGCATAAAATCCGATTTGGAGGCGCTGCGGTCGTTGCGTTAACCAAACGAAATGGCTGAGGCGGAGGGAGGCTCCGAGCAGGATGATGTTTCATTCCTGAGAACGGTAAGTAAAGCCGTACACATAGAGAAAATGCTAGGTCAATTATTGTACCTAAATATGGTGTGGATATAATTACATATAATTATTTATTTAGGTTTAAAAGTCAAACAGTTATAAGTTTCAATTAAATATTACAACAAATAATGTATATTGAACACGAGACCTGAATAACAAAGTATTTAATTGAATTTAGAATTATTTCGTTTGATTTATATACATAAATTTTTTTTTGTTGAGTGTTTATACTTAAAATAAAATTAAATATATTTTCTTTTCCGATTTTGAATTTTGTTTTCCATGTTTAACTTAAAATATTGGATCTAATGGCTTATCTTGAATTTATTAACTTTTGGAATACCCTTTTTACGTTTCATATTTTTAAATAGGAGAGAAATAATATATATAGATTATTATGTTCCCAGTTTAATCAAAAAAAGGCTGTTTAATATATTTATAAACTTTTTGGAATACCCTTTTCACATATCATATTTTTAAATAGGAGAGAAATAGTTAAATATGGATTATTATGTTCCCAGTTTAATAAAAAAAAGGTTGTTACAATTGTTGATTTATAATGATATTAGAAATATTGAAATATGTGCACAAAATAATATACAAAATGTGTCAACTCGTAATGGTTTTGTTTACATTAAATACAAATAAATTTTCTAGACTATAAATCCTGCCAACGCTTGCATAGAATTTTATTCTGTCATTTCAACCCAAAAAATGTGGCAGCAAATACAACTACAGGGACTTAACTTTAATATCCTCGCAAAGCCAGAACAACATTTTTTATCACCCTCAGTATTATTTCCACCTGCGAATATTAAAAGGATATCTAGTTGCATTTTTTTGCTAAGTGCCATGGAGCTCCAGTTTCACATTCACTTGCACTGACAATGCCAGATCATCTAAAATCAATTACGTCCACTCAATAAAATCCATGGGGATTTTTCACAATTGGTGTCATAAAATACCCGGCAATCCATAAAAGATGTCCTGTTCCAGTGGCCCCCTCATCCCTCTGGATCGCTGTATATGTAATGCATATTTATAGGCGCCCCTAACTTTTGTTTATGGCACACAATAAATACAGAACTGGAGTCACAAATTCAATCACGGCCACCAGGGGCCTTGGCTTTTCGACTGATTCCCACTTTACATAGCCAGCTGGTGAGGGCCAGGCAGGGCTCGAAGGATTCGAGGTATCCGAGGCCTGCGAGGTGGCGAGGGGGGCGAGGCGGCTCGATGAACACATCGTCAACTGACAAATGCCGCTATATATCAATGCCCACAGCTGGTGCGCCAAATGACAGCCATTATGGGGTATAAGTAAATAGTGTTGCTTCCTTTTCTCACGCCCATCATCCACAGTCCACGCCCACTTCGACGCCCATACCCACCACTCCCCCTCTGGGGGTCAGCGAGGTCAGCAGCAACGACACCTTGCCGCAATAAATAAATACGTTTAAGGGCAAAAGTTGAGTTTGCGAATCGCACCCACACGGACATCCCCGTATCTCCTGGCCAGCCCCAGCCCGCAGGCCCGTTTCCACCGCTTTCACCGCAACAGAAATTCAATAAATATCGAAGACCCAGGACACTAGCTCCCCGGGGATGTCCTTCGATGTCGAATTACGCTTATTTGCTTTCTCTCTGCCCCCGTCTCCGCCTCCGTCTCCTTCTCTGTTTTTGCGTGTCATTTTGAAAACTTTACAGTTCACCAGCGAGTGACCCTAAAAGTGCAAGTTTGCAAAAACATTTATCGAAATGAAGTCAAATGCAAATTGAGTCATTGAGCAGTGTAGTTTTTGGGAAGCCCAGCAAAGCTGGGCTGTGGTCAGACGGGCTTAAATTTTAAATAGATGGGTGTGCAGGACAATGGGGCTGCTGTGTCAGGACTCGGCACTTCATTCGCATTTAAATTATGCAAATTGCTCGATTCGAAATCCATTACCGTTCATTTAACTTCGACTGCACACACACACACAGTCGGCCGAAAATCACATCTCTCCCGCTCCCCCCCCCTGCTGGGCGGAAACCAGCCAAAAGAACACCTAGCAGGCACCTAACCCACCGCCACCCAACTTTCAACTAGCCCTTCATTTGCACATTCAGTGCCTTGTAACAATTCCCTCAATTTGCGTGTGCAGCGCCCCTGTGCTTGATGCTCCAGGGATTCCAGAGGGATGCAGGCGGTTCCGGCCAGGGTTGACGGGGGGTTGAGGGGGGGTCGAATGTGTTGGCAAATGCCAATTGGTATTGCGGTGGCTTGCCGGTCGGTATTGTTGCCAAAGTCTCATTAAAATTGCAGCACAACTTTGGGCCTCTTAATGACTTAATTGTTGCCTTAACTCCTGGTTCATTCCTTAACTCGCATCTCACACACACTCGGAGCAAGGAAAGGAATAAATCAGGGAACCAAGTCTTATATTCAGAGATAGGTTTACTCTTTAAGGGTTCTTGAGAGTCATTTCTGCTTAGTAAATGGAAAGTTAGTTAAAAGATTCAATGGATGTATTTATGTGACGATAAAAACTAGTCTAGAAATATATAAATAAATTAAATTAAACCTAGAAATAGTTGTACAAATAATTATCAATTGTTACAGCATTTAAGCACCCATACTTTTTATATATTAAGATCATATATACCCCCGATTTGACATTGTATCTATATATTGTAGGAGGACATGGTCACGCTCTCCTGCACGGCGACGGGGGAGCGTGTCTGCTTGGCCGCCGAGGGATTTGGCAACCGGCACTGCTTCCTCGAGAACATTGCCGACAAGAATGTGCCGCCGGACCTGTCGCAGTGCGTCTTCGTCATCGAGCAGGCCCTGTCCGTGCGAGCCCTGCAGGAGCTGGTGACGGCGGCGGGATCCGAGACCGTAAGTATGCCACTATCTGATCGGGATAAAGTCAGGCGGATAAACACACATGTCTCTCTCTCATCGCGAACCAAGGGAACCCGAGCATTCATTCAGTACTCTGTCCAAGATCCCTTCTGTGTTGTGATCCATGTCGCTTCTATATCAGTTCCCAGTTACTTGTACCTAGGTCTCTCTGCATGCTCACCCTCTCCGCCCTTCCCTTTCCCGTCTCTGTCTTCTCTTCTACACATTTGTAACCTATCAATTTCTCGTTATTTTTCAAAATTTGTCTAAATACCCACAAACAGGATAGTCAAGTTGTAAGTATACCGTTCAATACTTCTTTTTTAACTCGTATCGCGCTTCTCTTCTTTCTCTTACTCTCTCTGTCTATCTCTTACTATCTGTCTCACTCTGTCCGTGTAAAGTAGCGCTCGTTCTTACTCGCTCTGCTATCGCTTTCTCTGCGGGATTAATCCTTATAAAAGGAGCCTTTGGCTCCAGTAACTCTCCCCTAGGGGAACCGATTCGCGTAGGACCAGATCTAGACTCTGGTGCTTAAGCGCTCTTAACTCAGTGATTAAAATCGAAAGTACCTTTGGAATAGGGATTATGATCCTTTGATCCCATGATCCTTTTCCGCCCAGAGAAAACATTGTAATAATTGTGGTATTTTCAATAACAAAATTGTATCTAATTTGTATTTATTTCTAATTATATATCATATTTAAAAAACACATTTTTGTATTTACCACTATAGTCATAGCTATTGTATCACTTTGTTATTAATTGACACTATAACTATGCTATTGTTTTTAATGTATATTATATCATTTTGTAATTAATAATATTGGAAAGTGTTCTCTGATATTTTCATGTCAGAAATTAAATACCTTATACATAATTAAACAATTAGGAGACATTAAGGTAACAATTATTACCAATTATTACTAGATGTTTTCTCTGTTTGGGAGTACTCCATCGATCTAACCAACAGCACCATAAGCACTCGGCACCCTAACCCCGTAAATACTTAACTTTCCCAAGTGTTATGCAGTAGTTAGTAGACCGTAGTGTAGTCGTTCCAAGCCCCCGAGCTGAGCTCCCTGAAGACTGGCGACCCTGCCAGCAGTATCTAATCCATTTACCGACAATTCCTAGGGCAAGGGAACCGGATCGGGACATAGGACATTGCTCTACGGCAATGCCATTTTGCTCCGCCATCACAACAGTGATATGGTAAGTAGTTAAGATCAAAGTATGACATTCCTTAGTGACTATAATTATCTAATTCTTGTAGTACTTGGCCTGCCTGTCCACGTCCTCGTCGAACGACAAGCTGTCCTTCGACGTGGGTCTGCAGGAGCACAGCCAGGGCGAGGCCTGCTGGTGGACAGTGCATCCGGCGAGCAAGCAGCGCTCTGAGGGCGAGAAGGTGCGCGTCGGAGACGACTTGATCCTGGTATCGGTGGCCACCGAGCGCTATCTCCACACCACCAAGGAGAACGAGCAGTCCATTGTCAATGCCAGCTTCCATGTGACCCACTGGTCCGTGCAGCCCTACGGCACCGGCATTTCCCGGATGAAGTATGTGGGCTACGTCTTTGGCGGCGATGTGCTGCGCTTCTTCCACGGCGGCGACGAGTGCCTGACCATACCCAGTACCTGGGGTCGTGAGCCAGGAACAAAGTGGGTCTCTACTAACTTAAAACCAACTTGAAACTAAACCCATCCCCATTATAGTATTGTAATTTACGAGGGCGGCGTGGTCATGGCCCAGGCACGTTCCCTGTGGCGCCTGGAGCTGGCGCGAACCAAGTGGACCGGAGGCTTCATCAACTGGTACCATCCGATGCGCATCCGCCACATAACCACTGGACGCTATTTGGGCGTCAACGAAAGCAACGAACTGATCCTGGTGAAGAAGGAGGAGGCCTCGATCGCGACGACGACTTTCTGCCTGCGGCAGGAAAAGGACGACGAGAAGAAGGTGCTCGAGGACAAGGACCTGGAAATAATCGGCTCGCCGATCATCAAGTACGGCGACACCACCGTCATCGTGCAGCACTGCGAGTCCAGCCTGTGGCTCAGCTACAAGAGCTACGAGACGAAGAAGAAGGGCGTCGGCAAGGTCGAGGAGAAGCAGGCCATCCTCCACGAGGAGGGCAAGATGGACGATTGCCTCGACTTTTCGCGCTCCCAGGAGGAGGAGTCCAAGACGGCGCGCGTCATCCGCAAGTGCAGCAGCCTCTTCACCCAGTTTATCACGTGGGTATCCCCTCCCAAGGATCTCGATAAGAGTTTCTCATCCAACTTGTATATTTCAGGGCCTTGGAAACGCTGCAGTCCAACCGAAGACACTCCATTTTCTTCCAGAAGGTCAACCTCAACGAGATGGTCATGTGCCTGGAGGACCTGATCAACTACTTCTCGCAACCCGAAGACGATATGGGTAAGGGATTCTTTCAAAGGAGGAAACCCCAATTATAAATATTAAATCCCCTTTCTAACCCTTAGAACACGAGGAGAAGCAGAACCGCTTCCGTGCCCTGCGCAACCGTCAGGATCTGTTCCAGGAGGAGGGCGTGCTTAACCTGATCCTGGAGGCCATTGACAAGATCAACATTATCACCTCGCAGGGCTTCCTCGCCAGCTTCCTGGCCGGCGACGAGACCGGCCAGAGCTGGGACCTCATCTCCACCTACCTGTACCAACTCCTGGCGGCCATCATCAAGGGCAACCACACGAACTGCGCCCAGTTCGCCAACAGCAACCGCCTGAACTGGCTCTTCTCGCGCCTGGGATCCCAGGCCTCCAGCGAGGGATCCGGCATGCTGGACGTGCTCCACTGCGTGCTCATAGATTCACCCGAGGCCCTGAACATGATGCGGGACGAGCACATCAAGGTGATCATCTCGCTGCTGGAGAAACACGGCAGGGATCCCAAGGTCCTGGACGTCCTGTGTTCGCTGTGTGTGGGTAACGGAGTGGCCGTGCGCTCCTCGCAGAACAACATCTGCGACTTCCTGCTGCCGGGCAAGAACCTGCTGCTGCAGACCCTCCTGGTGGACCATGTGGCCAGCATTCGGCCGAACATCTTTGTGGGCCGCGTGGACGGCTCGTCCATGTACCAGAAGTGGTACTTCGAGGTGACCATGGACCACATCGAGCAGACGACGCACATGATGCCCCATCTACGCATCGGATGGGCCAACACCTCCGGCTACGTCCCGTATCCGGGCGGTGGCAAGAAGTGGGGCGGCAATGGCGTGGGCGACGACCTGTACTCCTTCGGCTTCGATGGTGCCTACTTTTGGACCGGGGGACGGAAGACTCCAGTGGTGGACGCCCTGCCCGAGGAGCCCTTCATCCGCAAGGGCGACGTCATTGGCGTGGCCATCGACCTGTCGGTGCCCATCATCACGTTCACCTTCAATGGCGTGAGGGTGCGGGGCAGCTTCCGGGACTTCAACCTGGACGGCATGTTCTTCCCGGTGATGAGCTGCTCCTCGAAGCTGAGTTGCCGCTTTCTCTTTGGCGGCGACCATGGCCGCCTGAAGTTCGCCCCGCCCATGGGATTCTCCGCACTGGTCCAGTGCCTGATGCCCCATCAGATTTTGAGTCTGGACCCGTGCTTTTACTTCGGCAATCTGAGCAAAAACGTCCTGGCCGGACCCTGGCTAATCGAGGACGACACTGCCTTCGTTCCTAATCCCGTGGACACCACGGGTGTCACACTGCCAAGTTCTGTGGACCAAATCAAGGAGAAGCTGGCCGAGAACATCCACGAGATGTGGGCGCTGAACAAGATCGAGGCGGGCTGGTCCTGGGGGGAGCACCGCGACGACTACCATCGCATCCATCCGTGCCTCACCCAGTTCGAAAAGCTGCCGCCGGCGGAGAAGCGATACGACAACCAACTGGCTGTGCAAACACTTAAGTAAGTTTATTATAACTTCCTATAACCCATCAATAATCCCGTCTCCCTCCAGGACAATCATTTCGCTGGGCTACTACATAACCATGGACAAGCCGCCGGCCCGCATCCGTCCGGTGCGCCTGCCCAACGAGATCTTCATGCAGGGCAACGGCTACAAGCCGGCTCCGCTCGACCTGAGCGCCGTGACCCTGACACCCAAGCTGGAGGAGCTGGTGGACCAGCTGGCGGAGAACACGCACAACCTGTGGGCGCGGGAGCGCATCCAGCAGGGCTGGACCTACGGCTTGAACGAGGACAGCGACAACCATCGCAGTCCCCACTTGGTGCCCTACGGCAAGGTGGACGAGGCGATCAAGAAGGCCAACCGGGACACGGCCTCGGAGACAGTGAGGACGCTCCTGGTCTACGGTTATGTGCTGGATCCACCGACGGGCGAGGGCACGGAGGCCCTCCTGGCGGAGGCACAGCGCCTGAAGTTCGCCGCCTTCCGGACCTACCGCGTGGAGCGGAACTACGCGGTGACCTCGGGCAAGTGGTACTTCGAGTTCGAGGTCCTCACTGCAGGACCCATGCGAGTGGGCTGGGCGCGGGCGGACTGCTATCCGGGAGCCATGCTGGGCAGCGAGGACACCAGCTGGGCCTTCGACGGGCACAACGTGAGTATTCCGGGGAAGGGGATCTGCGAGGATCCGGGGGACCGGGGGTCCAAAGTCGATGCAGGTGGGAGTGGGAGTAGCTACTATGAATATGCAGGGACTTCCACTCAAAACCAACCACAACCCCGTGATTATAGGTGACCAAAATGCATGCCGGATCCATCGAGCACTTCGGAGTGCGGTATGAGGCTGGCGATGTCATTGGTTGCTTCATCGACGTCAAGGAGCAAACGATCAGTAAGGACTCTATAGACGCCTAGCAGCGCGCACCAACGTTGATTTCATTTCTTTTGATCGAACGCATTTTGTTAACTCAACTCAACTCTCTTTTTAACTTAATCGATGACTTTCGTTCTCTTTTAATTTGTTAATTTATAGCGACACTCTCTCATATCCGATCTATATATCATTAACAACAAACTACAGTCAAAGAATCACAGACATTCGCGCAGGCAGAGAGTTACTAAACAATCTTGTCACTTGCAATATTCACCTTTTAGGAAGAGAAAGTCTACGGTGGCGTCAGTGAGTCCTTCGGTAAACAGTGCGGACCCGGGGACATAGTCGGCGTCTTTCTAGACCTCGCCGATCACACAATTAGTAAGAACTGTTCGTGTCCTTGTTGTAATGCGATCTCCTCCAGCACCCCCACCAGGAATGTGTCCTTCGTGCTTTTGATATCTACTAAATGTGACCATGACCCAGTGCCACCAGTGGAGGTGGTTTGAGCGAGCGACGCAGGTCCAAGGATCAGAAGGCTTATCCATCTATATTAGATACCCCGCAAGAGCGAAAACCCCTCGGCATTATATATAGTTCTGTTTTAAGATCAATTTCGATAGAGTTGGTTTATTCTCAAGTTACATACTGCTCATACAGGGCCTCAAGCATAACTATTTATACTTAACTTGCTTACTTACTTCACTATTATACTTATTTATAAATCTCTTAAAAGATATATGATATATGTCCAAGTTTGCCTTAAAATAATATCGTTTGAATCGTTGACAAACTTTTGTAAAAAGTATAACTATCTCTAGTTATAACTCCATCGAAATTGATTAAATTTTAAAGCAAGAACAGCACTGACAAGTCAGCCATCAGATCATTTCCAGACTCGACTGACATCCAACAGATCCGACCCATTAGTCCATGCTTCTCGTAGCTTCTCTAGTTATCACTCTCGAGCCAAACCACACATCAAATCCAAGTCGATTCCCAAGCTCTAACTTCCGAATATTGTTACTTTGAATACACCTCCAAAGCCTAACCAGGAGTGGGAGTAGTGGTGCCTGATTAGCGGCGACCCGGGCGCCTGAGGAGCAGGCCGTCAGGACACATCAGCTCATCCCAGCTTTTTACTCTCTCGTAACTGCCTGTAATTACTAACGACATGTACTTAACCAATATCAGTTCAGTTTCAATTTCAATCCAGTATATATCTTAGCATGAGAGCTAACAACACAAGTGCCATTAACAGCTTGCTTGAATTTATAATCCTAGCTTTGCCAACTAAAACCGATACAGAAACGAAACCAAACCGAATCGAAACCCCACTAGTCCTGACACTCCAACATAATGACAATGCAATGCTGCAGGCCAGCTCCAATGCCAATTAATACGCACGAATTTCCTAGAGGAATTTTAATTGCTTAATGGATTCCGGACGAGCGGAACTAATCGGAGGCGGAGGCGGAGGCGGATGAGGATACGGTCCGCATCGTTCGGAATTCATTGAAAGCTTCTTGGTTCTTGGTTTCAATATATACTCGTACTCGTACTCATCATTAGCAACCAACAGCCGCCCTTCGTCCCGAGTGCTACTCCATTAACTCTAATCAATCGTTGTGCAGGCTTCTCCCTCAACGGAGAACTCCTCATGGATGCCTTGGGCGGGGAGACGACCTTCGCCGAGGTCACCGCCGAGGGCGTGGGCTTCGTGCCAGCCTGCACTCTGGGCGTGGGCCAGAAGGCGCGCCTCATCTACGGCCAGGACGTGGACTCCCTCAAGTTCTTCACCACCTGCGGCCTGCAAGAGGGCTACGAACCCTTCTGCGTGTGAGTATCTATCTAGATCTATAATATATATATATATATATATATTAATTCGTTGAAATCCCCTCCAGAAACATGCGGCGACCGGTGACCCATTGGTATACCAAGGATCAGCCCATTTTCGAGAACACCGAGGAGATGCCCGACTGCCGCATCGATGTGACCAGGATCCCAGGCGGCGCAGACACTCCTCCGCACCTGAAGATCTCGCACAACACCTTCGAGACCATGGAGAAGGCAAACTGGGAGTTCCTGCGTCTCTCCCTCCCAGTGACCTGCATGGGTGAGTTCATCAGCGAGCAGGAGAAGGCCCGGCGCTGGGATGAGATCAAGAACCGGCAGTACCGGCTGATGCGCGAGGCGGAGGCCGCCGCCCAGATGGCCGTGCAGACCCAGGCCGCCCACATGGACCACATGCTCAAGGGCGGCTTCAACATGAACGACATCAAGGGTCTGACCCGGAACTTTGACGAGCACGCCGACGCCGAGGCGGATCACATGATGCGAGGACCTTCCCGTCCACCACGCAAGGGTTCGCTTACTCGGAACATCACCTTTGAGACGGACATGTCCGCCGCCCTCGACGAGATGCAGCGGTCCACCTCCGTGCTGGACATGAACGGCCTGGGCGACGACCCGGACGAGAAGAAGAAGCGCGGTCGCAGTCCCTTCAAGTTCTTCTCGAAGAAGTCCCGCGACCAGAGCCGCGAGAAGATGGGCTCCCGCGCCCTGGACACCTCGCTGGAGCGCCGCAACACGGTGGCCCATGGCCGGAACGTGGTCAACCAGCAGATGACCACGAGGGCGCCCACTCTGAGGGTGAATAATGTGAGTTTTTGTGGGGTTTCCTTTGGGGTAAAGGATATTTATATGGAATTTATAAGGACATTGTTTAGAGAGTTAGCCTTTAATCTTCATCAGCATTTAGGGTTTATGGCAAGAACTTTAAGTGCTCTTACTCTTGGTGATTTAAATTTTATCTCATTATTTATAAAGGATATATTTATTTGCATCCTAAGTTATGATTCATAACCTATTCTGTTTCTTAATTTTAGACTTAAAGGTATTTATATAAATGAAATATTAGTTTTTAGAAGAAGCATCCCCTGTAAATATCTATTCTACTTAAACTTTCCATATAGAGTGAAGTATTGAGACTCATTCAATAATCTTTACTCATTATAAGCTCTGTATTTTATTTCTTTAATTTAAACAATTAATATTCATTTTATTAATCTTCAAACCGAAACCCCTCCTCCAGGCCGACATCCCGCCCAGCCCCGTGACCCAGGGACCCAAGCAGATGAGTGCCTCGAACCTGGGCCAGCCGCCAGTGGAGGGCTCCGGCAACGAGATGTTTGATGCGGAGTGCCTCAAGCTGATCAACGAGTACTTCTACGGAGTGCGCATCTTCCCCGGCCAGGACCCCACGCACGTGTACGTGGGCTGGGTGACCACCCAGTACCACCTGCACAGCAAGGAGTTCAACAAGAACAAGGTGCGGCGGGGATCGGTGTACATCGAGGACGACTACGAGATGGCCATCGAGCGGATTGACCGCCAGAGCTGCTACGTGGTGCGGGCGGACGAGCTGTTCAATGAGGTGACCCAGGATGCCTCCGGCAAGGGTGCCTCACAGGGCATGTTTGTGGGTTGCTTCGTGGACACGGCCACGGGCATTATCCGGTTTACGTGCGAGGGCAAGGACACCTCGCACCGCTGGATGATGGAGCCGGACACCAAGCTCTTCCCGGCCATCTTCGTGGAGGCCACCAGCAAGGAGATCCTCCAGATCGAGCTGGGACGCACTCCCACCACCCTGCCCCTGTCCGCTGCCGTGCTGCCCACCAGTGACAAGCACATCAGTCCGCAGTCCCCGCCGCGCCTCAAGGTGCAGTGCCTGCGTCCGCATCAGTGGGCCCGGGTTCCAAACACCGCCCTCCAAGTGCACGCCCTCAAGCTGTCCGATATCCGGGGCTGGTCCATGTTGTGCGAGGATCCGGTGTCCATGCTGGCACTGCACATACCCGAGGAGGACCGCTGCATCGACATCCTCGAGCTGATCGAGATGGACAAGCTGCTGTCCTTCCACGCCCACAGTCTCACCCTGTATGCGGCCCTGTGCTACCAGTCCAACTACCGGGCTGCCCACGCCCTGTGCCAGCACGTGGACCAGAAGCAGCTGCTCTACGCCATCCGGTCGGAGTACATGAGCGGACCACTGCGCCAGGGCTTCTACGACCTGCTTATCGCCCTCCATCTGGAGTCACATGCCACCACCATGGAGGTGTGCAAGAACGAGTATATCACCCCGCTGGGTCCGGAGCTGAAGGAGCTGTACAGCGACGAGGAGATGCAGCACTCGCTGAGATCCCTGGTTACGGAGTCAGTGCGTCCCCAGCTGAGGATGACGGAGATCACGTGAGTTGAACTGTTCTCAGTGCCTCTTTAGCGCCTCCCCACAATGCACAGATTCTTCCTTGATCACTGCGCGGGTGGGGATGTGGGGACATGGCATTTTTGATATCCGTTCGATTTGTTCACGCCTCATTCTGTTTCGAATCTCCCGGATCCCGGATCTCCCTGCATCTATCTGAATCCAACACACTGCACCACTACTACTACTACTACGACACCACTTGAACTACACCCGTCCAGACCCCCTGTGATTGCAACATCTAGTATGCCAAGTGTTTCCAGCGAACCGATCCCCAACATCGACCAATTGTACTCCCCGAAGTTCCCCCTAGAAGTAGTCAGGCAGTTCGTGATGGAGGCCCTGAAGGACGCCGTCGAGATCAACCAGGTCCACAATCGCGATCCCATAGGCTGGACCAACGAGAACCTCTTCCTGTGAGTACCAGTTATCCTCTAGTCCTTGCTTTAGTGACCTTATCCCTCCCTAGGCCGCTCATCAAGCTGACAGACCGACTGCTCCTGGTCGGCGTCCTGACCGACGAGGATGTGCAGCGGCTGCTGGTCATGATCGATCCGGAGACCTGGGACGCCGCCTTCGAGAGGGGTGAGTATGAGTAGCAAGGTATAAGAACTTGAGTCTCTAATGGAGACTGCCTTTTCAGAGGGCAAGGACGAGCACCGCAAGGGACTGCTTACAATGAAGATGGCCGAGGGAGCCAAGCTGCAGATGTGCTACCTGCTGCATCACCTGTACGACACCCAGCTGCGTCACCGCGTGGAGAGCATCATCGCCTTCTCGCACGACTTCGTGGGCGACCTGCAGACCGATCAGTTGCGACGTTATATCGAGATAAAGCAATCCGATCTGCCCAGTGCTGTGGCGGCCAAAAAGACTAAAGAGTTCCGCTGTCCGCCGCGGGAGCAGATGAACCAGATTCTCTGCTTCAAGAACCTCGAGTCCGACGACCAGGACAACTGCACCTGCGGCCTTGAGTTGCGCAGCCGCCTGGGCGACTTCCATGACTTCCTCATGCAGAAGGTGTCGCTCAATGCTCTCCAGGAGCCCGATGGCTCCGAGGGCGCGGCGATCGAGGAGATCAAGACGGGACCCATCACGAAGATCTACAACTTTATCAACACGGTGAAGGAGCTGGAGGAGGGGCCCAAGGAGGTGGAGGAGCCGGAGAAGAAGACCCCCGAGGAGGTCTTCCGCAAGGTGCTCATCAAGACCATCGTGAGCTGGGCCGAGGAATCCCAGATCGAGAATCCCAAGCTGGTGCGCGAGATGTTCAGCCTCCTTCTGCGTCAATACGACACGGTGGGCGAGCTGGTCCGAGCTCTGGAGAAGACCTACGTGATCAATAATAGGGCCCGCGAGGACGTGGCCGAGATGTGGGTCGGGCTGAGCCAGATCCGAGCCCTGCTGCCCGTCCAGATGAGCCAGGAGGAGGAGGAGCTGATGCGCAAGCGTCTGTGGAAGCTGGTGAACA
The DNA here is from genome assembly GCA_008042775.1 of Drosophila pectinifera. Lineage (NCBI taxonomy): Eukaryota > Metazoa > Arthropoda > Insecta > Diptera > Drosophilidae > Drosophila > Drosophila pectinifera. The sequence goes on from VNKC01000950.1 coordinate 23,273, forward strand.
ACGCCACCTTCTTCCAGCACCCGGACCTCATACGCATCCTGCGCGTCCACGAGAACGTGATGGCCGTGATGATGAACACGCTGGGACGGCGGGCGCAGGCCCAGAGCGATGCACCGACCCAAACCGAGGGGGCCGAGGGGGCTCCGTCCAAGGAGAAGGACACCTCGCACGAGATGGTGGTGGCCTGCTGCCGCTTCCTCTGCTACTTCTGCCGCACGGGCCGGCAGAACCAGAAGGCCATGTTCGATCACTTCGACTTCCTGCTGGACAATGCCAACATCCTGCTGGCACGACCCAGCCTACGCGGCTCCACGCCACTGGACGTGGCCTACTCGAGTCTGATGGAGAACACAGAATTGGCTCTGGCACTGAGGGAACACTATCTGGAGAAGATCGCCGTCTACCTGTCGCGGTGCGGCCTCCAGAGCAACTCGGAGCTCGTGGAGAAGGGCTATCCGGATCTGGGCTGGGATCCCGTGGAGGGGGAGCGCTACCTGGACTTCCTGCGCTATTGCGTTTGGGTCAACGGCGAGAGCGTCGAGGAGAATGCGAACCTTGTCATTCGACTTCTTATCCGTCGTCCGGAATGCCTGGGACCGGCTCTAAGAGGAGAAGGAGAAGGTCTGTTCCGCGCCATCGTCGAGGCCAATCGCATGTCGGAGCGCATCTCGGACCGCTGCAAGATGCAGGACGAGGCCGAGGGCACCATTGCTGGCCTGAACTTCACCCATCCCCTGCCCGAGGGCGAGGAGGATGAGGACTACATTGACACCGGTGCCGCCATCCTGAACTTCTACTGCACCCTGGTCGACCTGCTGGGCCGCTGTGCCCCCGATGCCTCTGTCATAGAGCAGGGCAAGAACGAGTCCCTGAGGGCCAGAGCTATTCTGAGATCTCTGGTGCCGCTGGAGGATCTCCAGGGTGTACTCAGCCTCAAGTTCACCCTCTCGCAGACGGCGCCCGGCGAGGAGAAGCCCAAGTCGGACATGCCGTCGGGCCTGCTGCCCAATAATAAGCAGAGCATAGTGCTCTTCCTCGAGCGTGTCTATGGCATCGAGACCCAGGATCTCTTCTATCGCCTGCTGGAGGATGCCTTCCTGCCCGATCTGCGCACCGCCACCATTCTGGACAAGAGCGATGGCTCCGAGAGCGACATGGCCCTGGCCATGAATCGCTACATCGGCAACTCCATCCTCCCACTGCTGATCAAGCACTCCAAGTTCTACAACGAGGCCGAGAACTACGCCAGCCTCTTGGATGCCACCCTGCACACGGTCTACCGGCTGTCCAAGAACCGTATGCTCACCAAGGGGCAGCGCGAGGCTGTCTCCGACTTCCTGGTGGCCCTCACATCCCAAATGCAACCTGCCATGCTGCTCAAGCTGCTGCGCAAGTTGACTGTGGATGTGTCCAAGCTCTCTGAATACACCACGGTGGCCCTCCGGGTGAGCTCTTACCACACTTAATACCTTTACTAATAGATTAATTAACTAATTAATTATGTCTTTCAGCTCCTCACCCTGCACTTCGATCGCTGCGCCAAGTACTACGGCTCAACTCAAGGCCAGGGCTCGTACGGAGCGTCCTCGGACGAGGAGAAGCGTTTGACCATGCTGCTGTTCTCGAACATTTTTGACTCGCTCAGCAACATGGACTATGACCCGGAACTGTTCGGCAAGGCCCTGCCCTGCCTCATCGCCATCGGCTGCGCCCTGCCCCCCGACTACAGTCTGTCCAAGAACACGGACGAGGACTACTATGGCCGCCAGATGGGCGCCCCCGACCAGCCCCAGTACATGCCCAATCCCATCGACACCAACAATGTCCACCTGGACAACGACCTCAACTCCCTGGTCCAGAAGTTCAGCGAGCACTACCACGATGCCTGGGCCAGCAGGCGCCTCGAGGGCGGCTGGACCCATGGAGACATCCGCTCCGACAACGATCGCAAGCATCCCCGCCTCAAGCCCTACAACATGCTCAGTGAATATGTACGTAGATCGGTCGATATATCTTTAAATATATGTGTATCAAGTCCATTCATTATTAACCTTATATTTTGATTTAATTTTCTAGCTTTCACTAATTGAAACTATCTTTTTGTGTACTTATTTAACAGTTTTATTAATAATAGTTAATTAATTATCCGTTCATTATATTCATATTAATATTAATGCTCATTCACCATTTTTTCATACTTATTTCAGTTGATTATCTTTTTATGTACTTATTTAACAGTTTCATTAATAATAGAATAAATACTTAAGATTTTATCCGTTCAGATATCTGTATCGTAGATCGATGGATCAGTCATTAGATATATGTGTGTCGAGTCCATTCATTATTAACCTCTTATTTTGATTTCATTTTCTAGCTTTCACTAATTGAAATTATTCTTTTGTGTACTTACTTAACAGTTTTATTAATAATATAATAAATATTTAAGATTTTATCCGTTCAGATATCTGTATCGTAGATCGATCGATCAGTCATTAGATATATGTGTTTCAGATCCATTCATTCTTAACCTTTTATTTTGATTTCATTTTCTAGATTTGACTAATTGAAATTATCTTTTTGTGTACTTATTTAACAGTTTTATTAATAATAGAATACATATTTAAGATTTTATTTGTTCAGATATCTGTACCTTTCATAATGTGATAATATTAATGCTCATTCATCATTTCACTTTCTTTTTAATACATACGTAACAGTATCTAATATTTATGCCTTCATTGATTTCACTAATTGTGTACTTATTTAACAATTTTATTAATAATTGATTAAATATTTTAGATTTCATACCATCCATTCAGATATCTATAACGGATGTGATTTCTCATAAGAACCTTTCAGAAAGTATTAATATTAATGTCTCATTCACCATTTTTGACTTCCAAACACCCTATGTAATTATTTACTCAGAGAAATGTACTTTTTAATAATACTCTTAATACTTATTTCAGTTGATTTTATACGTAACAGTATCTAATATTTATGCCTTCATTAATTGATCAGCTAACACGTCATCGTTGCCTCGTCATCCAAGCCATATTGGAAGCCCAAGAACTATCCATAGACTCATCTCTTGACTCTCTTTCCGACAGGAACGCGAGCGTTACCGGGATCCCGTGCGGGAGTGCCTGAAGGGCCTGCTGGCCATCGGCTGGACCGTGGAACACTCCGAGGTGGAGGTGCCGCTGAATCACCGTGGATCGACGCGTCGCACGTCGAAGCCCCAGATTGTATGTAGCCACCAAATGCCCAAAACTAATCCTTGTTCTATAAGCCCTCTAACATATTTTCCAACAAATTTTGCCCAAATATTTCGAAACCGAACCCGAATTGGCTTTTCCGACTTCCGCCCACGCACGCTACTCTGACCACGCCCCCCTAACACCGATAGCACGAATTCCAGAACGAGGGCAGTCCCTTCAACTACAATCCGCATCCGGTGGACATGAGCAACCTGACCCTGAGCAGGGAGATGCAGAACATGGCCGAGCGCCTGGCGGAGAACTCCCACGACATTTGGGCCAAGAAGAAGAACGAGGAGCTCAATGGCTGCGGAGGCGTCATCCATCCCCAGCTGGTGCCCTACGACCTGCTCACCGACAAGGAGAAGAAGAAGGATCGGGAGCGCTCGCAGGAGTTCCTCAAGTACATGCAGTACCAGGGCTACAAGCTGCACAAGTGAGTTCAGAGGAAGAGGTCCTGGCAGAGATCATTCCTAAACCCTTCTATTTATCCTAGGCCTTCTAAGGGCGGCGCTGTGGAGGAAGGAGGTGCCACCCAGGCCGCTGTGGAGCTGCGCTTCTCGTACTCGCTGCTGGAGAAGCTCATCCAGTACCTGGACCGGGCCACCATCAACATGAAGCTGCTGAAGCCATCAACCACGTTCAGCCGCCGCTCCTCCTTCAAGACGGCCACCAGGGACATCAAGTTCTTCTCGAAGGTGGTGCTGCCGCTGATGGAGAAGTACTTCTCCACGCACCGCAACTACTTCATCGCCATTGCCACGGCGACGAACAACATTGGAGCAGCCTCGCTCAAGGAGAAGGAAATGGTGGCCTCGATCTTCTGCAAGCTGGCGGCCCTGCTGCGCAACCGGCTAAGTGCCTTTGGGCCGGATGTCCGCATCACGGTGAGGTGCCTCCAGGTGCTGGTGAAGGGCATCGATGCCAGGACCCTGACCAAGAACTGTCCCGAGTTCATACGCACCTCCATGCTGACGTTCTTCAACCAGACGTCCGATGATCTGGGCAACACGATCCTCAATCTGCAGGATGGGAAGTACAGTCACCTGAGGGGCACTCACCTGAAGACCTCCACATCGCTGGGGTATGTCAACCAGGTGGTGCTGCCGGTGCTCACGGCCATGTTCGATCACCTGGCCGCCTGCGACTATGGCAGCGACCTGCTACTGGACGAGATCCAGGTGGCCTCCTACAAGATCCTGGCGGCCCTCTATCACCTGGGCACCGATGCCACGCTGACGCACGACAGGAAGTATCTGAAGACGGAGATCGAGCGGCATCGGCCCGCCCTGGGATCCTGCCTGGGCGCCTACAGCTCCTGCTTCCCGGTGGCCTACCTGGAGCCGCATCTGAACAAGCACAACCAGTACTCGCTGCTTAACCGCATTGCGGACCACTCGCTGGAGGCGCAGGACATCATGGTGAAGATGGAGAGCTGCATGCCCAATCTGGAGACCATACTCGCCGAGGTCGACCAGTTCGTGGAGTCGGACAAGACCTACAACGATGCCCCGCACATCATCGATGTGATCCTGCCACTGCTGTGCGCCTATCTGCCCTTCTGGTGGTCCCAGGGTCCGGACAATGTGAGCCCGACCAGCGGCAATCACGTGACCATGGTCACCGCCGACCACATGAATCCGCTGCTCCGCAACGTGCTCAAGATGATCAAGAAGAATATAGGCAACGACAATGCTCCTTGGATGACAAGGATTGCCGCGTACACGCAGCAGATCATCATCAATACGTCGGAGGAGCTGCTCAAGGATCCGTTCCTGCCGCTGGCCGAGCGGGTGAAGAAGCGGACGGAGAACATGCTGCACAAGGAGGACAGCATGCGGGGATTCATCAAGTCGGCCACGGACGACACCTCGCAGGTGGAGACGCAGCTGCAGGAGGACTGGAACCTGCTGGTGCGGGACATCTACTCCTTCTACCCGCTGCTGATCAAGTACGTGGATCTGCAGCGCAACCACTGGCTGAAGGACAACATACCCGAGGCCGAGGAGCTCTACAACCATGTGGCGGAGATCTTTAACATCTGGTCGAAGAGCCAGTACTTCCTCAAGGAGGAGCAGAACTTCATCTCCGCCAACGAGATCGACAACATGGCCCTGATCATGCCCACGGCCACCCGAAGGTCGGCCATCTCTGAGGGAGCTCCCGCTGTGGGTGGCAAGGTCAAGAAGAAAAAGAAGAACCGCGACAAGAAGCGGGACAAGGACAAGGAGGTGCAGGCCAGTCTCATGGTCGCCTGCCTGAAGCGTCTCCTGCCCGTGGGCCTGAACCTCTTTGCAGGTCGGGAGCAGGAGCTGGTGCAGCACTGCAAGGATCGCTACCTCAAGAAGATGCCCGAGTACGACGTGATCGAGTTTGCCCGCCTGCAGCTGACCCTGCCCGACAAGCTGGACCCCTCCGACGAGATGTCCTGGCAGCACTATCTCTACTCCAAGCTGGGCAAGACGGAGGAGCCGGTGGACGAGCAGGCGCTGGAGAAGGCCAACGTCAATGCCAACGAGAAGGGCAAGGACAAGACCCAGGAGACGGTCGACCGCATCGTGGCCATGGCCAAGGTTCTGTTTGGCCTGCACATGGTAAGTGCCGGCTCCAGTCCCTCCTCCCGGCGGCATCAACCCAATCTCTCTCTAGCTCTCTCTAAGATAGGGGAGGTCCTTTGACATCCGTTCGAGTAACTCATCCGCGACAACGTCTTTAATCTTTCAACTTCTGAGCTCTGTTAATCACTCGATTCTTCTTTTCCTCTCGAACCATCCACATGACATCACACCACGACCTCATCCTCAATCCCGACCGAAATGTTGACCGAATGCTGACCACCCGTGTGAACGGAAACCTTTACAGATCGACCATCCACAACAGCAGAGCAAGAATGTCTACAGGAGCGTTGTGTCGATCCAAAGGAAGCGTGCCGTAATCGCATGCTTCCGGCAGACATCGCTACATTCTCTACCCAGGTTATTACCGATCAAGGATTGATGGAACCAGCTAACCCACTAACCCCAGTGCTATGAGTTTATCTGTCCTAGTGTCTCGTCTCATTTTCAATGGCATCTTAACTAATACCCTCTAATCGCTAATGTGTACTAATAACAGCGCCGTGTTCTAAAAGCCATTTGTTTTATTGTATATTTTTATGGACTTGCCGCACGCTTGCTTGCCACTTGCAAAATCCGATACCGAAACCGAATCCGAATCCGAATCCGTATCCGATTCCGAACCCCTTAGGCAGCCAGCTCCAAGAACAGATCCAAACGCTGGAGTTCAAAGATCTCGGTGGCACGTCGCCAGGCAGTCATTTCAAGCTTACGCGCCAAGCATCTATATCGCATGAGCAGGTGGTACTCGTACTTGGTTCATCGTCTCCTCCTAAGTTTCTATAATTTCCATAATGTTCCATCTCACCTGCTGGGGATCAGCATCCGTTCTTAGTTCTCTCTTGTTTGAGTTCTCTTAATTTGATTAACCCACAAGGCATGCTAATCTGTTTGTTTCATCTGTGGATGGATCATCCTGGTATTATACTAACTGGTATTCCTGGACCAACCCGCAGACATCGGGCATGCAACATCTTTGCCCGCTCCTACTACGAGCAGTGGCTGCAGGAGGAGAACGTGGGCCAGGAGGTGATGGTGGAGGATCTGACCCAGACGTTCGAGGACTCTGAGAAGTCCAAGAAGGACGAGGAGGAGACAGACGCCAAGCCGGACCCGCTCACCCAGCTGGTGACCACATTCTGTCGCGGCGCCATGACGGAGCGCAGTGGTGCCCTCCAGGAGGATCTGCTCTACATGTCCTATGCCCAGATAGCGGCCAAGTCCTGCGGCGAGGAGGAGGAGGAGGGCGGCGACGAGGAGGGCGGTGAGGGTGGCGAAGAGGGCGAAGGCACCAGCATCCATGTAAGTCGATCCCTACTAACCCAACTTTTAATAATAACCCCTAACTTACGACATGTCTGACTCAGTGTCGGATGAGGCAATTGATGGTAAGCTGGAATCCAGGGAGTTCTAATACTACTAATTCCATATTCAAGTCCTGACAGGGGATACTCCCGAAAGGAGCTTTCTTCCTCCACTTAAGTTCCTTGACTAATCCTTGATGTCCTCCCTCTGTAGGAACAAGAGATGGAGAAGCAGAAGCTGCTCTTCCACCAGGCGCGCCTCTCGAATCGCGGCGTTGCCGAAATGGTGCTGTTGCACATTTCCGCCTCCAAAGGTATACCTTCGGAGATGGTAATGACGACACTCAATCTCGGTATCGCCATTCTGCGCGGCGGCAACATCGACATCCAGATGGGCATGCTGAATCACCTGAAGGAGAAGAAGGACGTTGGCTTCTTCACCTCCATTGCCGGACTGATGAACTCCTGCAGCGTGCTCGACCTGGACGCCTTTGAGCGGAACACCAAGGCAGAGGGTAAGTCCATCCGCATCCCGATCCTCTCAGAGCTCCTCCCGCTTTCAGTTACCGCCCGCGCCCGTTTAACTTTTGGTTCGCACTCTTCTAAGTTGGTTTACTTTATTGATTTGTGTGTCTACTTCCTTCCAACTGATCTCCCCGCCTGATCACCCAACCTGATCACCACCATGCCTCGCATGCCACCACCCAATCCCGTGATCGTGACTCCCGCTATCGTTGTACCAATCCACCCACCCAAATTTGCCTCACGAACAAAGAGTATATTCCGAGTGCGGGTGCAGGTCTTGGTGTAGGTTCCGAGGGCGCCGCGGGCGAGAAGAACATGCACGACGCGGAGTTCACCTGTGCCCTGTTCCGGTTCATCCAGCTCACCTGTGAGGGCCACAACTTAGGTGAGTTCTACCTTACCTCTTATCTAGCACTTCCAAATCGAGCTAATCCTTCTAACTCCTTCCCTCAGAGTGGCAGAACTACTTGAGAACCCAGGCCGGCAACACCACCACCGTTAACGTGGTCATCTGCACGGTGGATTATCTGCTGCGCCTGCAGGAGTCCATCATGGACTTCTACTGGCACTACTCCAGCAAGGAGATCATCGACCCCGCCGGCAAGGCCAACTTCTTCAAGGCCATCGGAGTGGCCAGCCAGGTGTTCAACACCCTCACTGAGGTCATCCAGGGTCCCTGCACCCTCAATCAGCAGGCACTGGCCCACTCCAGGCTGTGGGATGCCGTCGGAGGATTCCTGTTCCTATTCTCGCACATGCAGGACAAGCTATCGAAGCACTCCAGCCAGGTGGATCTGCTCAAGGAGCTGCTCAATCTGCAGAAGGACATGATCACCATGATGCTGTCCATGCTGGAAGGAAATGTTGTAAACGGTAAGATATAGTTTCCAGGAGAGAGTCTTGATTTTTACTTACTTTCTCCTACATTTGAATAGGCACCATTGGCAAGCAGATGGTGGACACTCTGGTGGAGTCCGCCTCCAACGTGGAGCTAATCCTTAAATACTTTGACATGTTCCTCAAGCTGGCCGACCTTATCGAGTCGCCCAGCTTCCACGAGATCGACATGAAGAACGAGGGCTGGGTAACGCCCAAGGACTTCAGGGAGAAGATGGAGCAGTCCAAGAACTACACGCCGTAAGTAGAGTCCTCTGGCTGGAGGCCATTCCACACCTGTTCTCACCTTTGATTTCAGGGAAGAAATGGATTTCCTTTTGGCCTGCTGCGAGCGCAACCACGAGGGCAAGATCGACTATAGGGCCTTCGTTGAGCGCTTCCACGAACCATCAAAGGAGATCGGTTTCAACCTGGCTGTGCTGCTGACCAACCTCAGCGAACACATGCCCAACGAGCCGCGCTTGGCGCGCTTCCTGGAGACCGCCGGCTCGGTGCTCAACTACTTCGAGCCCTTCCTGGGCCGCATCGAGATCCTCGGCAGCTCCAAGCGCATCGAGCGCGTCTACTTCGAGATCAAGGACTCCAACATCGAGCAGTGGGAGAAGCCGCAGATTCGCGAATCCAAGCGCGCCTTCTTCTACTCCATCGTCACCGAGGGCGGTGACAAGGAGAAGCTGGAGGCCTTTGTCAACTTCTGCGAGGACGCCATCTTTGAGATGACCCATGCCTCCGGACTGATGGCCACTGACGACGGTGGCGGCAACGTGAAACGTGACACCGCCTATAGTTCCTACATGAGCGAGGAGGAGGAGGAGCGTGCCGCCCGAGACCCCATCCGACGCACCATCACCGCCGTCAAGGAGGGCCTCAAGTTCGGGGTGCACATGCTCAGTCCGGCGAACATCAAGCACCAGATCGGGGTGATGCAGACCAAGTCCATCCCGGAACTGATCGTCGGCTTCTTTAAGATCATCTTCTATATCTTCTACTACACCGGATATGCGCACTACTGCGTGGTTCGCTATATATTCGGCATCCTGCTGAACCTGATGCGAGGACCTGCTCCGGAGCAGGAGGAGGAACCGGTGGTGGAGGAGGAGACGTTCGGAAGAGCCCTGCCGCCGCTGCCGCTGGAGGAGCCGCCGGGCACGGTGCAAGCCTTTGGCCTGGACATCAACAAGGAGGAGAACGGCATGTACAAGGTGGTGGTGCACGAGTCCCCGGCCAATTCCTCGATGGAGGAGGGTGGCGAGTCAAGTCCCGAGGACGGAGTGGCTCCCACCGGCGAACTGGCCGAAGGCGAGCCACACCAGGAACCCATCTCCATTGTGGACCTGCTGGGCGGCGAGGCTGCCAAGAAGGCGGCCCAGGAGCGACAGGAGGCACAGAAGGCCCAGGAGGCGGCCATGGCCTCCATCGAGGCGGAGGCCAAGAAGTCATCGGCCGCGCCGCAGGAGACTCCCGCCGTCCACCAGATCGACTTCTCGCAGTACACCCATCGGGCCGTCAGCTTCCTGGCCAGGAACTTCTACAACCTCAAGTACGTGGCCCTGGTGCTGGCCTTCAGCATCAACTTCATGCTGCTCTTCTACAAGGTCACCTCGTTTGCCGAGGAGGGCGAGAGCTCCGGCGAGGAGGAGCTCATCCTGGGCTCCGGCTCGGGCGCAGGTGCGGACATCACGGGCTCCGGCTTCGGGGGCTCGGGCGACGGCGGATCGGGTGATGGCGAAGTTGAGGACGAAATACCGGAACTGGTGCACGTGGACGAGGACTTCTTCTACATGGAGCACGTACTACGAATGGCCGCCTGCCTGCACTCGCTGGTCTCCCTGGCCATGCTGATCGCCTACTACCACCTCAAGGTGCCGCTGGCCATCTTCAAGCGCGAGAAGGAGATCGCCCGTCGGCTGGAGTTCGACGGCTTGTTCATTGCGGAGCAACCGGAGGATGACGACTTCAAGTCGCACTGGGACAAGCTGGTGATCTCGGCCAAGAGCTTCCCGGTCAACTACTGGGACAAGTTCGTGAAGAAGAAGGTGCGCCAGAAGTACAGCGAGACCTATGACTTTGACTCCATCTCCAACCTGCTGGGCATGGAGAAGAGCGCCTTCACCGCCCAGGAGAGCGAGGAGACGGGCATCTTCAAGTACATCATGAACATCGACTGGCGCTACCAGGTGTGGAAGGCGGGCGTGACCTTCACGGACAATGCCTTCCTCTACTCCCTGTGGTACTTCAGCTTCTCTGTGATGGGCAACTTCAACAACTTCTTCTTTGCCGCCCATCTGCTGGACGTGGCCGTGGGCTTCAAGACGCTGCGCACCATCCTGCAGTCCGTAACCCACAATGGCAAGCAACTCGTCCTGACCGTGATGCTGCTGACCATTATCGTCTACATATACACGGTGATTGCGTTCAACTTCTTCCGCAAGTTCTACATCCAGGAGGAGGACGAGGAGGTGGACAAGAAGTGCCACGACATGTTGACCTGCTTCGTGTTCCATCTGTACAAGGGCGTGAGAGCGGGCGGTGGCATTGGCGACGAGATCGGGGATCCGGATGGCGATGACTACGAGGTGTATCGCATCATCTTCGACATCACGTTCTTCTTCTTCGTGATCATTATCCTGCTGGCCATCATCCAGGGTCTGATCATCGACGCCTTCGGCGAGCTGCGTGACCAGCTGGAGTCGGTGAAGGACAACATGGAGTCCAATTGCTTTATATGCGGTATGGGAAAGGACTTCTTCGATATAGTACCGCACGGCTTCGACACGCACGTCCAGAAGGAGCATAACCTGGCCAACTACATGTTCTTCCTGATGCATTTGATTAACAAGCCGGACACGGAGTACACCGGCCAGGAGACGTACGTGTGGAATATGTACCAGCAGCGCAGCTGGGACTTCTTCCCGGTGGGTGACTGCTTCCGCAAGCAGTACGAGGACGAGCTATCCGGCGGAGGCGGCGGCGGCTAAGCAACTTTGGGTCCGACCTCCGCTTTCTGGGCACAATCACAACGGCACTGGACGGTCCAAGGACTCTCGGGTTCCACTTTTGTAGCGCAGTACTTTCGACATCAACTGGAATTTTTACCTAGTCAACTTTAGCAATGTATTTTAAGCAATAAATATCCTACACAATCGTTTTTATTATGTACGTAGGAAGACGACGACCTTTTTCCAAAATGATATATTTGATGACGACGATTCTAGCACGTATAACAGCAAATGTTCTTAACTCATTTTAAAATAAATCTATTCATTTTGAACGAACCTTTTATGCTTAGTTCTTATTTCCTGGATGGGCACTTGGGGGTACTCAGAGCTCCTCCTCCTACATGGCTTCCTGTTTACTATGCTCGCGTTTTCTTTATTGAAACATTTAACAATTTTTGAAAACTTGATTTATTATCTTTATTTGCATTCATAAACATTTTTACAAAAAGAGAGCTAGAGTTCGCTTGTTATTTAGTTCAACGATGTAAAACAGTCAATTGCTTATATCTTATTTACTTCATGTTTTAGTTTAGAGACATCTAGAGTTATTATATCAATTTTACTAATTGCAATTACTCAGTTATTTCTTAATTTGTTATCTAAAACATTTATTTTCTGTTGCAACGATTTAATCGCTTAAAGCTTACACATATCAAAAGAGTGAGTGTTAAAAAATGGTAAATGTTTTTCATGATTTTTTACTTTATACTTATAACGAATTTATCAACGAATCAACACAATATTAACGCTCAACAAATAACAAAACAGCTTGATTTTAGGCAACTGATCACATAACAACTTACAATTGTGTTTACTTAACATACGAAAAATACGTACTGTTGTCTATAAAAAATCACAGTTGAATGTGGACATATATCGAGAATTGTAATTATTTTCCTAATCAACATACACGTGCGCGTGGTTAGTGTAGGGTGAGTGTACATGCAAATACATTTATAGTGTCTGTGGGTATATTTTACTATAGCCTTCACAACTGTGGCCCTGTTAGAGATAAAAATAAATATATTTGCGCGCTGCTGCTGCGATTGGGCGATTGACTAGCGGAAGTTGTACAACTGAAAGTAGTACAGCACAAGGACAATAAAGATAGCGGCGAAATATCAGTAATCGAGGCGCTTCTTCAAGCGGAAAAACTCGGCGTTGTCGATGCTCGTCAGATTGTCCATATTGAGGTTGCGCAACGTCCGCACGCCGGACAGCCGCTCCTCCAAGTCCGTATACATGCTGCGGCAGCGGTAGATGGACAGAGTCTGCAGGCAAGTGCAGTTGGTGATAATAGCGTCCAGCGTGTGTTCCGTGAGCTGGCTGCAGCCGCTTATGTGCAGGGCCCGCAGGCGGGGCAACTTGGCGGTGACCACCTGTATGGTCTTGTCCATGATATTGTAGCAATCGGAGAGGTCCAGCTCCTCGATGGAGGGACAACTGCTGGCCACCGCCTCCATGCCCAGCAGCGAAATTTGTTGGCAATTGGAGAGCAACAGGCGTTTTAGCTCCACGTGCTTCAAGCCGTACTTAAGGGAAACATCGCTGATCCTGTTGCAGCCACGCAGGTTGAGGGATCTTAAACCCCTCAACTGCTGTATGTTGTGGCCCTCGAAGTCGTCCTCGCGTATGAGGTTCATTTCGTAGGCAGCCAGCATGGCCTGCTTCCGTCGGGCATCCCGCACAATCTCATCCTCGGCCTTGCTCCTCAGCGATATCTTGATAGACTGCAGCGATCCTGCCAAGCTGTCGCGCTCGGCCAGCGTGCTGTTGTACGTCGGATAGAAGTTGTCCATCGAGGAAACTTGGGAGCCCGACTGCTTGCGACTCAACTCCAGCTTGGATATGTTTATACCCGTCAGGGCGGCATCTGTTAGCTAAAGGAAAAGAGATTCAGTTAAGAGGAAAGCTGGAGAAACAGGCATTCATTCAGTTACCATACTGCAGTGTTCCAGGGAGAGTTCGCGCAGCCAACGCAGCTGTCCGATGACCGATTGAATGGCCTCGTCCGTGGCCCCATTGACGCAGTGATTTAGGTGCAGCGATCGCAGACTGCGCAGATTACTGGCAATGGCCTTGATGCACTCTTGACAGATCTGCAAGTACGACACATTGAGCTCCTCGAGCACCTTGTTTTCCTCACTGGCAATGCCCTCGGTGATGCCGCTGCTGGTTATGCTGTCGCAGTTGGAGATGTCCAGACTCTTGAGCCGCTTCAGCTTGGCCAGGTGTATGGCTCCCGCATTGGTAATACTCAGGCATCCGTTGACCTTCAAGTGCTCTAGCTGCGGATTCGTTTGCACCAAAGCTGCCAGATTCTCGTCGCTCACACACATCGTGGCCGACAGATCCAACGCACTCAGATTGGGCTGTGTGGCCAGGAAGTTCCTGATGGTCGTGCAGTTCAGCTGCCGGCAACCGGCCAAGTAGAGACGCTGCAACTGGAGATTTAGGTCACTGAGGGCCAACAGGGCCTGTCCTATCAGCGTGTGGCTGAAATCCAGCTCGCGAAGCGTCCGCCGCTGCAGATTCAAAATGGTCAGGATGAACTTGAACGTCAGCACGGATTCACTGGGCAGCACATGATCCGAGGAGCTGTTGCCGGGATAAAACCTGCGGTGAATGGCGTTGTGGAAAGCTATGTGGCAGCCGGACATGTTGATCACTTCAAGGCTGGGCATGAACGATGTGAGCCGCATGAGGATGGCGTCGGTGAGATACTGATTCTCGCACAGCGTCAGCTCCCTGATCCCGGCCAGGTTGCTGGCCAAATCGTTCAGGTCGGGGCAGGAGTTGTTGTGCGTGTCCAGAAACGATCCGGACATGAACAGCGGCAGGCAGCGCTTCAGCGACAGCGAGTGCAGGTGCGGCAGCACGCCCAGCATGCCATAGAACTGCTTGTCATTCAGATCCACATTGTCCAGCGCCAGTGAGTGGGCTGTCCTGCCCATAAACCGCATCAGCTCCTTCACCTGGCCCAGCGTCACGTCCTCGAACATAAAGTGCCGGAAGCGGCGCTCGCAACGCAACAGATCCGCCACCGGACTCAGTTGGTCCGAGAGCACCACCTTGGAGAAGCAGACGCGCGTGCGCATGTTGAACTCCGTCTGGTCCAGCGCTGCGTGCCATCGCTGGCAGGTTCCTCCCGCCGCCTGCAGGTCCGAGTAGCCCAAGTAGCTGAAAATCTTCAAAACAATCTGGAAGGTAGAACAGACAAAACACAATCAGCTGACTTGCCCTAAAAGGTAGAGATATGTACGCTTTGATGATTGATCACGGTCACGGGACTGCGACGGACGGCCGACACACCCGCCCACTCACCTCCAGCGGCAGCTCGTCGAACCTGGGCGAACAAAACTCCGAACTCGACATTCTGCTTCTATGCGCCTCGAATGCGAAATTTGCAACTTTAATCCAAACAACTAGCAGTCCCCTCCGCCCACTCACAGCGCCCGCAAAACTATAGTGTTGATTAACTTATTGCATAGCTTAGGGACAGCATGACCGTACGCGTTTGCTATCCTAACTATTTTGGATAATCCGGAATGTACCTACCTAGGTACATACCTGATATTAGTAATTTAATGCAATTAATTAACATTTGTGGTTATAGCTCAATCTTATATATATTTAATAACTACTTTTTAAGTTATTAGCTTATATATTACCGTTACAATTTATAACGGTTACCCATTACTTTTATTTCGTATTTTAATACCAAACGTAGAAATACCGTTTCCTATAAAAACGCGTTAGAGTATTATCATTAAAACGGTCATATCTTTAATGACATCAGTTTGCAATTTGCAAAAACGGATTTTGCTTAGCAAAAAACAACAATTATTTCGTCGCTCAAGGATTTAGGACATCGCCGCCGACGTGCCCACAGTAATGGCCGATCCCAAGTTCCAGAACCTTCCCGGAATTGTAAGTGGGAGCGGCGCCAGAGACAATGGCAGTGACGTGCCAGCTTTTGTGCTTTTGTTTTTGGCAATTGACTAATTTTCTCCCAATTAGGCTTATGACCAGCCGGATGTTTATGAAACTCCCGATGACGCCGAACCCGATACATCCGACTATTACGAGGAGGAGCCCGAGAACGAGGCCATCGAGCGCCTGCACATCTCGCCGAGCGCCGCCCACAAGCGATTCAGCGGGGCCAGTCTCGAAGGCAGTGTCGACTTCACGGATCGCATTGGACGCCGCGTTTGCCGGGGATACGATGCTCGCGGTTCGGGTGACTACGAGCTGGTGGGCCAGGGCGAGAAGGAGACGCCCGTGCAGAAGTGCCAGCGCCTGCAGATCGAGATGAACGAGCTGCTGAACGAGGTGGCCGCCCTCCAGGTGGACCGCAAGATCGCCGACGAGGAGAAACAGTCGTACGATGCTGTGGCCACTGTCATCACCACGGCCAAGAAGGTGCTGGATACCCTCAAGCTTGAGCAGGTGCTGGGCAAGGAGCAAGTGCCCAACAGCAAGCAGGTAAAGGCCCTCATCAGTCAGGTGGAGGAGTTCAAGCAATCCGGAGTGCTCACGGCCATCCCAACGCCCGGCACCGATCTGGCAGCCACCGCACGCGTGGCCAGCCTGGAGCAGCGACTCTCGCAACTGGAAAAGGTGGTAGGTGCGCAGCCCGACAAGCTGAGCCGCCTGACCGCTGCCACCAACACCAACAATGTGCTGGAGGCCGTGCGCCAATTGAGCACCAAGGCTGCGCTGCTGCAGCCCGACAAGCTGGACACCATCGAGCAGCGCCTGACCTCGCTGGCCGGCAAGATGGACGCCATCGCCGAGAAGTCCAGTGGAAGTGCCCAGGATGCAAAGCGGGATCAGAAGATCACGGAGCTCTACGACATCGCCAAGCGCACAGAGCCGGTGGTGGAAATACTGCCGCACGTCATAGAGCGCATGCAAGCTCTCGAAGCCCTTCATAAATACGGTAAGCACAGTTTACACAATATTGGGCTTACTTTAATATTAACCAATTATTAATGCCCATTAGCAAATAACTTCGCCAAGATCATAGCTGAGATTGAGCAGAAGCAGGGAACTATAACAACCAGTCTGGTGAACAACAAGGAACTGCTGCATTCCGTACAGGAGACATTTGCCCAGAATCTGGAAACCATCAATAGCAAAGTGGCTAAAGTGGAGCAGCGCGTCACTGCCATTTCCTCAGCTAAATAATTGCAAGCAGGCGTATTATATATAGATAATATTTATGGAAAAGTATAATAAAGCGATCTACATTCGATTCCTTTTTAAAAATTAAAAATTTAGGTTGTCCAATAACTATTATAGCTTAGAGCTCCCAGAGCTCCGGCTGTTATGTGGAATATTATGAAAAAACCAGATCTACGAAACACAAAATTTAGGAACCAGTGGAAGCTTGCGCAAGCTTATTTATTTGTTGCTAAAAACGATCAAATTGGTTATGACTAGCTACTACATAGTGACATTAAATTTGCTTTTCGGGTACTTTAAATACAATCGATTGTAAGTCAATGGTATAACTAACTAAGTCCTAATTTAGTTCTTAGAAACAGGCTTGCAGGCAATCATGTAAACCGGAAAGAGTCCCTTGGGGAAGTTTTGTTGCTTGACTTTGCGCACAATCCGGAAACCGGCTTCCTTCAGGAAGCGCTCGTAGTTTTCAAGGGGTCTTGTAACCGACGAGTCCTCCTCATCCGCCACAGTCTTTTTTGAGCTGCTCACGTTCTCCTTGATACAAAAGAAGGCACCCGGCGCTAGTCCTAGCTTAATCCTGCGAAAGAAGGCCACCAGATCGCGGTCCATGAGGTGACCCAGCACCCACTGGCACCAAATGAGGTCGTACTGCTGAGTGGGCGTGAACTTCTGCAGTCCCACGTTGTAGATTTCGCCCACCTGACCGGGGCTCACGTCCTCCAAGGTGCAGAATTCTCGGGCTTTCTCGGCAAAGGCCTGGTCCTGCTCCACGAGATCCACACGACAAAAGCGCGGGATGAGAAGATTACGGGTCACCCTGCCGATTCCAGCACCGCAGTCTAAGGCCAACCTTGTGCCTGGCACGCGAATCTCGCGCAGGAAGACATTGGATCCCTGTATATCGATGGCGCTGATGTAGCCGAGACCTCCGAGCATGCCATTTACTGTGGCTGGAACCTCGGCCCAGTACTTTTGCGCCTTGTTATAAAACTCGGGCTCCGAACCCGAGCTTTTTGAGATGCTGCTGCCAGAGGATGCTGCCTTTAAATCGGATTTTGGCGGCAAATTGCTGTTGGTATCCTGGGGTACCATCTCCTGGGGGTTGTTTACTGTGTCCTTGTTCACCTCCATGACTTGCAGTGTGTCTGAGAGCTCTCCTTCGAATGTGGTTGACATGACTTCGTTAGCATTGCCAGAGCATGCTTGTTAATTTATTTTTAAGATTTGTTGTTTAGGTTACTTAGTGTGGTCGCCTCTTGTGCTACCTAAAATGGGGTAATGCCTGGCAAGAGTTGCCGGAAAGGCATGAATGGCCACACTCGCCCGCTCCGTTGGTATAATTATTTATTTTCCATGTATGTAGGTCTCCTTGCTTAAAGTTTATTAGCTATAGAAAAATAAAGTCATGAAGAAAAGCTTCGCTTAAATCTTATGAACAAATTAAAGAGTATGATTTCCCTTAATTCTGACGGGCCCTTAAAATATTTAGTGTTACCAGCCTGTGTGTTTTTTCATTATGCGTCAGCGCTGCAGCGAACAGCTGTTCGATAAAAACAAATTTCTTCGTTTTGTTTATTTTACAAGTTTTGTGTTTAGTTTCTTTTAATAATTCCCTCAAAATGACGCTCGACTTGGATGCAAATAAGAGGGATGATAAACTACTAATAACCACCATCCAGCAGGAGTATAAGATACTTGCAGAGTAGTGAGTTCCCTGTACACTTAATTAATGGATGAAAAATGGATGATGATTTTCTTTTTTAGCAAAATGATTGAATCGGAGAAGTTGAGTGGTATATATGTGATACCTAGCTATGCGAATTCTTTGCGTTAGTATAACATATATGATCAAAGTAGCACAGTGTTCATTATTCTGTTTTCTAGAGTGGTTTGGTGTGTTCTTTGGACGCCAAGGCTTCTACGCAGAGAGTGTCTTTCGCTTTTCAATTCTATTGCCCGACCGCTTTCCCGACGACAAAAGTCTTCCAGTGAGTCAGAATCTTCCTCAATCTATATATATCAGCCTAATAAACCCTCTTTTAGACCGTAATATTCCAGCAGGATGTACTGCATCCCCATGTCTGCCCCTACACCCACAGCTTGGACATCAGTCATGCCTTTCCGGAGTGGCGTTGCGGCGAGGATCATCTGTGGCAGCTGCTCAAGTATGTGCAGGCTATATTCTCCGACCCAGTGGACAGTATCCGTGGAATTGAAGCGGATAAGTTGAAAAACAACGAAGCCGCAGATCTCCTGATGACAAATAGAGAGGAGTTCGCAGCTCGTGTTCAGCAGAACATAAGCGAGAGCAAGGCCCACATCTACGATACCCCGCCCACGGAAGATCCGCACTATATAGTATTCGAGAAATTTTTACCGGATGTGCACGGACCTGTTTTGGAGCGCATAAAGTCAGGCAAGAGCAAGCAACTAGAGGGCACTTCTCAGCAGACGAACGGAGGACACGCCACAGGGCTCTCATGGGTCAAGGAGGGCGAGTTTAAGCCCCTCAGCATTGAGTAAAAGCAATGTACTAGCTTTAGAAATATAATGTTGTCTCAATTAAAATTCATTAAAGTTATATACACTCCTCGCTCATGGGAAACCTTTGGGTATCACCAACCCAGTCGTTCTCCAGTTTTAAGAGCTCTCCTCTCCAGCGAAAATGAGTGGGGGATGCCAGACCAGGCGGAAACTCGAAGTGCTGGCTGAGTTCTATGGCCAACTTGGAGCGAACCAGGCCGATGCCACCCACCTGTGGCGTTGCTGGATGATAGACCCTACCATTCTTGGGATCCATGTACAGTTTATGGGGTTCGTAGGGCAAGGTAAGGACCTGCCCTGAATGAGCATAGCTAAGAACTTCGCTGTCATTCTTTTTCAGTTGTTCCGTGAACACAAGCGGAGTGTCATCGCATCGTATGAAGTTCCTTTCGCGTCCACAGAGTGAAATATAGGGAAAATCATCTTGATATCTATTCGTTTTGTTCAGACGCACACGATTGAAGAAGAACTTGAGGAAGTCCTTCTCCTTGAAGCAGCTGGTAAAGTTCTTCATCTTGGCATCGTCTAGAAAGAGCTAAGAATTGTTTTTATTAACAATTTTAAGTAATTTTCGTTATGTATCAAGACTCACCATTCCTTCGTGATCGATGTAGTAGAAGTACTCCCGTATTTTGGGTTCTGGGGACTGACCTTGAGTATATTGCACATTTCGGCTGGTAGGACGAGTAAAACCAACTATTTTGGAGAATATCAAAGGTCTGGATCGTGCTATTAACATTGTTAATAAATTCTAGAACTGCGCTTCGGAATTTGCATCGGAAAACAGCTGATTTTTGTTTACTTCAGCTGACGATGGTATGTATGTGTATGTGTGCATAGTTACATTTAATTATTTATTTTGAGCTTATAACGTTCTTGAACTAAAATTTTTATTAAAACTCTCCTATTTTCCCTTTTTCTTCTTGGAACCTCCTCCTCCGCCTCCGGTTGCCTTCTGCATGCGTCCCACCTGCATGTCCTTTAACTTGGCATCCAACCGCTTCTTGGCATTCTTCACATCCTCCTCTTGGCGGATGGTTTTGGCGGGTTTGGGATGCAGAAACTTCTTGCGCTCGTCCCGCTTGATCTCCTCGCCGCAGCCATGAACCTCCGGCAAGCCGTGCTTAAAGCAGTATCTCTTCTTGCAGTGCTGACAGTCCTGGCCCATCAGGCTAGTTTTGGCCTTGCAGCGGGGATAGTCACACAGGTTGTCCACCTCCTTGACCGCCGTGAGTACATCGTCCAGCTTGAGGTCCACCACCTGGCTGGGTATTCGTTCCAGCAGCTCCAGGGTGTTGTTTGTTCCATAATCTACTCGTTTTCCGGGTTTCGCGGGTGGAAACAGTGGAGTTTCGTCAGCTGGCTTCGATGTGGAGGGTTTGTTCGGATCGTCTGAGAGAGACCATTAATTATATATTGATAAAAATGTATTATATTGGTTTATTTCATTACCTGCCATTGGAAAATCGCTTATAATAGCCGAGTATTTATTAATTTTTGCACATAAACATTTATTTTTGACTCTTAGGGATGGAATTTGAGAAAAGCTTACAGCTGACCTACTTATCGGATTATCGATAAGTTTTAGAGAACTGCGGAGTTTTCAAAAAGTGAGGGTGCCTTAGCCCTTGTGTACCCATTTTGAAGTCATCTTTATTTTAGTAAGAAAACATTTCTTTAAACTTAAGATTTAGACACAAGAAACCTAAATTTTAATTTATAAAAGACTCCGCAGCTTCCCAAAGTGTACAAATGTTAAAAAACCATATATTTCTTGGCCCATTCCCAATGAAAACTTAGTTCGCTTATGAAATATTTCTGTTATATTATTGTCGTTGTAACAAAGTACTACATACATGTCAATAAGGATTTAGTTATCAACCTAAACATTATAATATATCCAATCTATGACGGCCATTAAATGTGCACAATTTGTGTAAACTTTCCAATATTTCATATCGTTTAAAGTGTATAATTTATCCATGTAAAAGCCGCGTATAAACGTTTAGTAATTGCAATTTCTGTGGGTTTCCGATGTAAATGCTAATGGTGCAGACAGATAAACGTTCTAATCGTTGCACGCTCAATCGATCAGATTAATATTTGATTGATTACAATTTGTTGTCACAGGGACAGGAACCATTTAGGGGTACGCCAGTGACCGTGGCATGGATCGCCTTGGCCACGTAATCAATGTTTCCGGTGTTCAGTCCACACATGTTGATGCGGCCCGTCTTCAGCAGGTAGATGTGGTACTGTTTGATCAGTACGCCCACCTGGCTCTCGTTCAGACCCGTGTACGAGAACATGCCAATCTGGTTGACGATGTGGTCCCAGGTGCCGGGAGTGCCCAACGCCACCAGCTTGTCGCGCAGCGCCTTCCGCATCTCGCGGATGCGAGTCGACATGCTCTTAATGCACTGCATCCACTCCGTACGCAGCTCCGGGGTGTTGAGCACCTTCGACACGATGCGCGCTCCGTAGGCGGGCGGATTAGAGTACTGGCCACGGATGAGCAGCGTTAGCTGCGAGTGCACCGCTGCCTTTGTAGCTGTGCTCTTCTGTACCACCGTCAGATTGCCGGCACGCTCGCAGTAGAGGCCAAAGTTCTTCGCGAAGGACTGGCAGGTGAAGAGCTCGAAGCCCCGCTGCACAAAGTAGCGCACAGCCCATGCGTCACGGTCTGGATCGCCACTGGCAAAGCCCTGGTAAGCGGAATCGAACAGCGGGAAGAGCTTCTTCTTTTCCAGCAGATCGGCCAGCTCCTTCCACTGCTCCTGCGTGGGGTCACTGCCGGTTGGATTGTGGGCACAGGCGTGCAGGATGATCACAGAACCAGGGGGAGCCTGGTCCAGATCAGCCACCATGTTCGCGAAGTCCAGTTGACGCTTGTCTTGGTCCCAGTAGCGGTAAGACTTCAGCGTGGTGAAGCCCGCATCGGAGAAGATCTTGTGATGGTTTTCCCATGTGGGATTCGAGTAGTAGACCACAGTCCGCTTCAGCTGGGTGTGCAGGAAATCGGCGGCGACACGCAGGGCACCAGTGCCCGAAATGGTCTGAACACCAAACGCCTACGAAAAATATATTGGAAATATGAGATGATGATCGGTTTAATAAAAAGGTTAAACATACGCGATTCTCCTTGATAGCAGGGGAATCAGCACCCAACACCAATGCCGTAGCTGCACTAGTGAAGGTATCCAGACCTGGGAAATCATGAAGAATTAGATTAGATGAAAGATTCTTGATAATCTCTAAAATTCGGAAAGGTATTTAACTCACCAGTCACTGGCAAATACTCGTGGTTCACATCCTCATCGCTGGCAATACAAATCTCCGTTTTGCGCACCACTGGCAACACCCAAGGAACTCCGGCATCTGTCCTGTAAGCTGGAAATGGGTAGAAATAATAGATCGTATGAGTAACCAGGTTAATTCATAGTCCACTTTTTGCTCAAGTGCCCGAGGAATACATCGGTTAAAGTGCTGAAATCCGTACAATATTCAACTCTTATCGAAGTGGACTTAACAAGCCAAATTAATCGTAATGCCAGACGGAATCTGATAGTGTTCTTCTTGAGTGTTTTTTCTAGGCCAAATTTATTATTCGTTTATTGCAGCAGCCCATGGTGTTATTCGAAACCAATTGAATGAATTGGTCGGGTAGTATTTCCAAATTTAAGCATTATAAAAACAAGAAACAGCGTAAACATGAAGCACAATGACTATAAACAAGAGTCATAACGATTCCAATAATAAAAATGTTAGAAATGCCGAAAGTGGCAGGTGAAAGAAGCTAAACTCAAGCTCATTCACTGAACTCAGCTCGCAAATAACCTGTTTTATTTCACCTGAGATTCAAGCTCTGTTGTCAGCCTTTTACGCGAAGAAATAAGATGATGAAAAATACAACTTAGGGAGCAAATTTTATGCAAAAAATTTGTATTATTCATAATAGCTTAAATTTAGAGTTTATAGGTTCTTTCACACTCCAATTCAATATCATCTCCCATTAACATAAATCAAGTTTACACGCACGATAAGGTTAATGACTGCCAAACAAATAAAAACAGAATAATCAGCAAATTCGCCGGGTGGAAATTGTTATTCAAATTATGCAATAACACCCATAAATATAGAAAAGGTGAAATGGCAAGACATTGCTGATGGGCAACCAGCTGGTGTGCCTTGAGGTTGGCGCTGGACGCGAGCGAGGGATGTTTGTTGTATCTAAGTGGGGGACCTTATCAGCCACCGGACGCATGGGCCAAGTCTACGACAAATACTGTTAGCTGACGTCAACTAGAATTAATATGGAGAAAGTCGAACTAGTAATGCCCTATAGCCCTCAAAGAAGAAATATTATAAAACTTAAAGCTCCAGGTAAAGTGACATTGCCAATGAATGATAGTCATCTTCATTGATTTCATATTAAAGATGCCTTAATTATAAATCTTTCTATAATGGATCAGTATTTTTACACCCTAATATTTTTGGAAAATTCAGAGTTAAAATAACCATAACTAAGCCAAAATAGCCCTGATCTCAATTCGGAAAGCCTTTCTATATTGGATTTTAATTGCATAACTCATCTGCATGCTTACTTTTGAAATATAAGACAATTAATTTTTTGTCAATTTTTGTCAATTTTAATGATGTAACCCCTTATAAAATTTTCAAAAATTGACAAAAATTTTTTTCAGATTTTGTTTATTTATTTATTTTTAAATAATTAAGATTTTAACTGCGAATCGGAATATGTATCTCATTTAGCGAATATTTAATTATTGGCCGAGCAATGCTCTCAAGAAGACCTCAAAGTATACCCATTTTTGGGTCGTTATTGTTATACCCTAATTTTTGTGGAAAAAACACAATTTGTTTAAACAAAAGCTTCTATTTACCCGAATCAAGTGGAAAATATCTGATATCAATATTATCTGCGTATATCAATTGCAAATAATTAATATCAGCAAAGATAAAGCTCACAAGCGAACATATGGTATAGAAATTATTTATTAACTTAATTAATATATATATATATATATATTTAGGGTTTTGTAAGAACATATTTCTCCAAACTCCCAAGTGTCACCATATTTTTAAGGTAGTGTATTTATTGTTCAGTTTGCATGGGGAGGCCACGACATACAATTATTTAGAAGCTCTCTAATTGGAACGCATACATATGCATAAATCTGGGCAGAAAAGGACGGAGAAAGCAAAACAATTCATATGTGAATTTGACTTCCAAATGACCTCCAGCAGAGAGGTTGCGCGGGTTGAGAAGTGGGTGGCAGCGGAAACGATTGCAAAGGGGTGCTAACTGGGGAAGTGCAAGTGCGAACCAACTAATAAATGTTAGCAAACTGAGCTCCATACGAAGGGGAAGTGAGTAAAACACACATCTCGCTGTACACAGAGGACACTTTAGCAGGCAAAATTGAATTTATAACTTACCGCCCACCGAGAGGTTGACTTTGTTGGGATGGGTATCGTCCTTAAAGGCCGCCGTTAAGGCGAACACCTCGATGGCAGGTCCCTTTTCTACGGCGGCATAGATAGACATCTCGGCGAACTCGACAAATCAGACCGAACTGAGCGAGCGACACAAACAAATAAACTTATTTTGTAACATTGTGTGGCTGCACTTCGCAATGGCAATTATGCCAGCAGAAATGTTTATCGTTGCCTACTTCCTGCCTATCGATATTTTAGTTTAAATATTAAGCGCCAAGAAGTATGCTACGTTTATTTTACTACTAAAATAAGCTTTTCGTAAATATTTTCCATGAACAAAATATAAATTACATAGAGCAGTATTTAGTTAAAAGTTTTCTATTCGTTTACATAATAATACATAATAAAATAAGCCCCTCTTAATTATAAAATTAATAAATTTCTGATGATCTTGCTTTACCTGCACGACAGGGTGTCTTTGGACTCCAACCCAGACCGGAAGCATTGTCCTTCAGGAAACCGAAGATTTAGCTTTTGTAAATTGATAGATAGATAAGTAGATATTGTCATTTTTTCAAGACCTTCTGTTCTCTTTAATTGTAGAGTTCGTACAATGTATTATGGAATAGTTTCTTAATACTATTTAATACTTATTTAAACCTTATAAACCTTATCTTGTGAACATGTGGAATTCGGCGGCACGTGTAGAAGGCTGCCACTGTTTTCATTTTATTTTGATAGTCGAAGGTATTATCCAAACCTTTCGACTTTCGGATACCCTGTCCTCAAACTTAAGCTTTTGGCACCTACACCTACATCTACAGGTAGGAACTTCGGAATAGTCAACGAAATGTATCGAAATGTATATTGGGGCAGAGTAAAGGGTAGGGTTCATTCCCGGTAGTCTGGGCCGATAAGATAAGGCATGTCCAGTAATTAGCTCTGACTGGCAATATTTACAGCATTGGCTTGATAACAGGTTACTTATGAAAGATTTCCATTCAGACGGAGGCGTGGCACTGCTTATCAGCATTCCAATACCAAAGCAGACCTCAATATTCCAGCAGAAGTGTGTGGAATCTTCTTTATATAGATAGGATGAGACCCAATTAGTTGCTAGATTTCCCTAATCTAATCTTGAGAGACATTGCCTTGCAGTTCAAAGTTCTAGAACTGAACAAGCTTTGAATAGATTCCACTAGTCAGCAAAGTATGTAGTTTCTGATGACCTGTTTTCTAATTGAATTTTGACCACTTAATTTTTGTATTATAAGTAAACAAATAAATATAATTATTAGCTAAATTATGATACATAAATTCCAATTTTTGAGAGAACTCTACTTCCTTCAAAAAATTTTCCTTAACATTGCTATCGATTTCTTGTTTAAGACAGTATACCCAATTGCTAGTTTCGATAATGTATCCAAATTTATATTGTATGATTACTTCTATTACTAACGCTGATTTCTGGTGACTGATAAAAACGCAATCATTGGGACATTATCGCTATTTATCTGCCTTCGCTCATGCGCAACATCATTCTCGTTGGGCCCGCCTCTGATAAGGCTGCCTAGTTTTTTTTATTGCGCGTGCCGTAATATAAAAATAAAAATCAAAAAGCCTCCAATATACACGTGTCACCACTACATATGTATCTACAGACTAAATATACCTATAGTTTATAGCCTTAAGAGCGGGAGCTTTGAATAATCCAGCTGATACCGGCGATAACAGAGAGCGTTGGCGCTGCCTCTTCTCTCTCCACTCTCACTCACTGGAAATCGCCACCGAATATATCAGATCCCATGGGGACAGCGATTGGAGTCATACGATTCTCTAGAGTAGACCCACCGGCTGTCAATATAATAAGCTTTGGCCGCCGCACGCGTCCCATCTGAATAGCCTGATCATTCCAATTCCCCCCACAACATATATGTATATATATGTATGTACATATAGCAACAAAAATTTGAAAAAGTTTCCGCGAGCATAGCACATCCATATCAGGGGTTATGATGTGATACGCCGCCTTGTTTTGTGTACCTGGTGGCAGACATGGAAACAAGGGTGTTTTGAGTCTGAGTGCGGTTTGAGTATGAAATTCCCAGCTTATCAATTATATAGGATAGGATCTTGATATTGCCACTATTTCCTGTACCTAGCCATATGCTTTCGTATCTTATTAGCTTCTTATCTGGTGTTCTAAGAACTCGATATAAGATTTATTTTCAGGTTCTTGGTCCAAAGTTCACTCTTGGTTTCCATAGACTGCTGATATCAAGATCAACAATTATTATTATCATTCATTTAACAGAAGCTTGAGGCAGCAGGCTTTTCTATTTACCAATACGTTAGTTAGTTTTTTTTTAATTCTACATTTTCAAATTTCAAAATTGACAATAATTCTGAAGAAACACTGTGGAGTGCAGGTAAGAAGCTTCACGGGTTTTCAACACAGATTTTTCGGGGGCCGGTGAACAGCTGTTGCTCTCCCTGTCTCTCACTCGCTCGCTCTCCATCTATCTCTCTCCATCCCTCTCTCGGCCTCTCACTCTCTCCTTCGACCGACTGCCAATGTCAATAGAAAGTTCTCTTGCGCCGCCGGCATCCGGTGACAAAAACAACAATAGCATGGGCCCTGCCTCTAGGACAAAGTGCGACTTTGTTGCTGTTACCAATACCCGGTAATCGCGAAGTATATTAGACTCATGATATATTTCGGTAACAGGTGGAGAAAAGCCTCTCTGATCCCACAAATAATAAATCAATTCGGTTTCTGTCAAAAAGGTCTCAAAAAGTATGCAATAAATTATTTGTATTCGTACATGCTGCAATATATAGCATACTTAATAGATGAGGTCTTAGAGAAAATAGGGTATCGCCCAGTCGAAACTCTCCTCGCCCTTCTCTGCTAATTTTTTGTTGTTGCTTTGCTGCCGGAGAACAAATCATTGCCGGTAGGGGCTGCGAGCACGCGCAGGCACGAGAATTTGCGAGAGGAGCCGTGGGGATTGAGAGACGCGTGAGAGACGGCGGCATGGAGCTTGGCCAACCTCTGGTGAGTTCCCGAGTGACACGCTCTTCTCTCCGCGAAACTATGTAGATGTAGTCGAATCGGAGAGGCGGCGACGGCGGCGGCAAAAGTTTCGAGTTTTTTCCCCCCAGCCAGTCCGACGGACAGCTTTGAAGTGAACGGTCGCGAGTTCCTGGGCAGGCAAGACGGAGAAGAAGAGTGAATTCGCGCTGTTCTACCTACCAAAACCGAAAAATCTGAAATCCAAAAGCGAGAAAAAGAGGCCGACCAGTTGACAATAACCCCGCATATATAGGCACCGTGTATATATTTTGAATGTGTTAAGCTTGGAGCTAAAAAAATCCCCACGTTCCACTCAAGACATCTCACATTGCTGCTGAAACCGGACAGACTCCTCCTCGCCAGGATAACGAGGATAGGCCACGTTCGTCGCTGAAAAAAGTAAGTCAGGGGTCGGTGGACCCAGATAATTGGATTTCGCTCATCGATCAAGTGCATGGCAATTTAATTGCATAATTTTTGCCCGATTTCCTCTTTTCGCTTTTCCCTCTTTCACTCGGCGCGATTTGGTGGGACTTCCCTCCTCCCTCCTCCCTTCAAGCACTGTGTAATGCCGCTGCTGCTGCCTTCGTCACTCTCTGGCCGACATGTGTTAATTACATTTTATTCTATTCCATACACCCATACACACCATACACACCATACAGGAACACTCACACGCACAATAGATCGGGCTGTTTTATTTTCGTGCTCATCCCCTACTTCTCTGCCCAATATTTATGACCTTCTTATGGTTTCGCTATTGGGCGAAACGTGTTTGTCGCGCAGCCAGCCAAACATAGATCTATAATTTATACACACTTTTGAAATTAGCTCACATGTGCAACGAGAAAGGCAATTAAGAGTGTCTGCTTTGCTTTTCGAGAAAGTGGGAAAGTGATCTAGGTGATCTAGGGAGAGTCAAAACTTAACTCACTTTAAATCACGGTTATGATTCAATTTGATTTGATTTGCCCGAATACGACTCGGCCGTAGGTATAGCTGGACCCGGACGGACAGTCAATGTCAAAGCTCCGTCTCTATCAGCTATTCGGTCGTCGTCGTGATAAGGTCTAGAGTCTAGACAGCCTGCTGAGGCTAATATAAAAAGTATAAAAGTTATTCGTAAGTTTGTATATTGTAATGCACCTCAGTTTTGTAGTTCTCACTTTTAAATTAAAGGAAATATCGAGGTAAACGTAGGAAAAAATAATATAAATAATAAATTTTATCTGTTTATAATTTTCCTACAAATATTTCTGGTCATTTTTAATAATAAAAGTATCGTAAAAGCTTCATAATTATTATAATTATGTGCCGCATGTTGAGACAATCCTAAAAATGTTTAAATAATAAAAGTATCGTAAAAGCTTCAGCATTAAAAAATTTTATGTGCCGCATTTTGAGACAATTCTGAAAATGTCTTGGAATACTTTTTTATTATCGCAAAAAATGAAATAAAAATTATTGAGAAATGAGTAATTTTGTTTTTTAATTTATAAATAGATTTTACATTCTTTCCGCTAACCACTTTCCTTGTCATTTATTTATATAAAATAAAAAGAAAATTATATATGTAACTCCAGGTTTCAAAATAATACATTTATATATGTTATTCTGATGCTCTTAACTAGTCATAAAATAAGTTATTTACGGAACTTAAAAGCTTTAACGCGTCTGCCGAGTATTACTACTTTTACTACTACTTTTTACTGAGTATAATTTGCAAAAAATCAATGTCCGACCCACAAAACACTCTAAAGCGACTTTGACCTTAACAAGATGTCGTTCAAGATCATTCATTTATAGAGCGAAAAAATCATAGGCACGCACATTTGTATGATGAACAAAAGCAAATCATTCTAGAGGCTATGGCGCATTCATATATTTTTTTTTTATTGCTGAACGATGTAGTTAGTGGGATTATCATGTTATTATTACATAATCGCTCAGTTTGATGGACGTGCCGGCCGGGCTGCCTTCAGCAAACACACTCGAGTTTTGGGGTAGCTTTGGGGTTTGGGGTTGGGTTTGGGCTTGAACTTGGGTTGTGTCCACAAAGTTTTCGTGTAATTGCATGAGATTGGGGTTGACTTAACTGCGCCCATTTTGAGACCACACCCAGTCACTCAACACAAGGAGGAGCAACAGGATAATTGATCGCCTGCAAATATTGTCAGAATTGTGGCATGAAACTTACTTTATTTCTGCCACAAGGTGCCAGAGTGATCCCTAAAAAAACCTGATTTGCATGCGATAATACGTGATATTTTCACAACACGCTAAACAATTTGTTAGGCATGCATTCATTAATTATATTTAATGCTAATGCGCTTTAATTCTTAAGTACAAAAATATTTTACAATCCGGTTCTTTCAGACTGAAAGTTTATTAAAATACATACACATTCATATATACTTTATCGCTGATTGATATTTAAGAGATTTATGAGCAAACCCTTTTTAATTTCTTAAGACACCGATAAAGAAATTAATAAAAAGCTTCCGATTATAGTTTCCGCTCGGACGTAAGATAAGATTAGATTGGCCTAGAGATATAGGGAATTTGCAATAACTTATTATCTTAAATTAGAAGTTGGCCTAGAACTAAGCCCCACGGACTGTACTTTTCCTTTTCAAGTGATGAACTGATTTAGTTATATAATTTTAATAATAAAAGACAACCTATTTAGATAAGGGACAACTGAACTAATCGACATCTGTCTGAATCTGAGACTTAATAAATATCAAATTACGAAAAACACTTGTCACAACTAATGGACCAAAAAGACCTCCTATATTTTTATTAAGGCCTCGCAGTCTGTAAATAATAATAACTCCAAATGTATTATAGTCAGTAATCAACAACATAACCGTGAAGTAATGCTGGCCAAATAAATCCAATTAGCAAATTAAATTGATGTTAACAGAACGAAATTTAATTAGAATAGATCAAACAGAAGATTTCCATCACGTCGCGACTATTAATAGATGGATCCCAAACCAGTTGGGGCCCCTTAGGGGCTCCATACAAGTGTGCACTCCCACCGGGAATGATAATATTTACTATAGACCGACCTCCGATGTGTTAATAAAGCATTGGCGAGCTTATCTTCCGCCCATTATCTGCACCTGTGTCACTTCCAATACATGTGTCAACTGGCTGCTTGATTATATAGGGATCCTCTTTTATTTCGCAATGGCTCCACTTCACGTGCGGGCATGAAAACACCCATTTAATTGCAACTACCAGTGGTAAACAGCCCATCATGCTGGCCAAAAATAGAGGCAATTGTTGAACCCTATCCAAAGAGGGGTTATTAGAGAGATTAGCGCAGGGAGCCAAGGTTCCAATCGAGCCCCTTGGATCATCGATCAGAGAGCAACTGACCAGTTGTCCCCATTTGGAAGTTCCACTTTGCGCTGCACTTGAAATTGGGACTTTTGGCT
This sequence comes from Drosophila pectinifera, assembly GCA_008042775.1. NCBI lineage: Eukaryota > Metazoa > Arthropoda > Insecta > Diptera > Drosophilidae > Drosophila > Drosophila pectinifera. The sequence goes on from VNKC01000950.1 coordinate 54,589, forward strand.
AGACTTAGATAGGTAGTATATAGTCAACAGGTTTTTGCAGACGGAGACGAGCCCCCACGAAATAGAATTCGACTTTTGGGGCAGAGAGATAGGTACTCACTGCGTCGGCTATCTGGACTCGTTTCAGGTCTCCGAGTCTCGGGACAGAAATGCTAAACAGTGCTCTGTCTCGGACTCGGACACCCGTCTGGGCCAGCGAAGCCGGTCAGCCGGTCGTCGTTTGTCACTCTGTCTCATCGCCATTTGAATCGCTGATAATGAGCAAAACAAGCTTAAAGTTAACAAAAGTGAAATAAAAAAAAAAGTAAATGAAACATTTTATGGCATGCGCGTCAGAAGTGTGAGCTCACAATCAACGGACTGTGAATACTCTTTAGTGGCGCAGCTTTAAATGTTTGTCTGAGATTGTAGTAATTCACTATTTGCTTTCCATTATTGATGCTAATCAAGTCGCCACATATACAGAAATATGAAAAGATAAAAAAAGGTTAGAAAAAAGAGAGGATACATGAATACTCTATCTCCTACGTATTTAAAATAAATAAAGAAATTAAGGGTCATAATAATACTTGCCTAAAATATTTTAGTATTCCAACAATTATTTCCCCGAATATAAAATGAAATATTTTAGTTATTTATTATATATATTTAGTATTTAGTATATATATTTTAGTATTATATTATTTATTTAATCGTTAGTAAACCCCTATACAAATACATATACCCCAAATCTATTATAGTTTCAAGAGCGAAAACGTGCTGTTGATGATTTGGTGCCGCCTAGTAGCAAATATTTGTTAATCTCTACTCCTAACCCTGCTATTGTGCATAATAGTACCTAAATAGGCACTTTCAATGTTTCAATTAAGGGGAATTTCACATTGAAATGTCCGTCCAGTGTATTGAAAAAAGCACTGCGAACAGCTATTTAATTCTACAAGTTTGTCATGCATTTATTTGTTTAAAACCCGCTTTGGATTTCGATCACGTGAGTCAACTCACTTATACTTCGTATTAATGAGCAGACAGATTGTAATTTATATGGAATAACACCAAAGCAGCAAACAATCGGTGGACTTTGAACTGAAGATTAAGCTGGAACTTATGCAAGCAGATCAGGTCAAAATCATAGCTATTAATATTAAACAAAGTAGTTTATAGTGTTTTTTAATTTATTTCTCATCATAATTTTGATAGTTTATTTAGAATAGGATTATATTACTACCTAGATCGATGGAATTACAAGTCGGCTCAACATATAGCGTTCGAATTGCAGCAATTTCAGTGCGAGACCTTCCAGAGCTTGTTTTTTTTGTTTGTTTCGAAAGTGAAGTCGATAACCTTAAGGCATTTGGCAATCGAGCGCTTGAAATTAGCAGATAATTGAAGCGTTAAATGCAATCTCTCGATCGTAAATCCAGGGCAGGCATAATTTTCGCCCTCTGTTTTGCTTTATAATAAAACCAGTGTCATTCGATGAATAGATTTCAAAACATGTTTTTGTTTTTCAGTTTTGAAATTAATCATTAAAAAATAAAAATTACCTCTTTTAATACTAAGAATCATAGTTGCTTTACATTAATATTATAAAATATTAAAATTACAGCTAAATTCAAGTCACCATGTTCATTCCGGCCGCTCAATCCGCGTACAAGACGCTGCAAAAGACGCAGCCACGCGTTCGACTTAACTATCTCTTCAAGAATGGATATTCCAGTAAGGTAAGTTTCCTAGAACCAAAAAAAAATCAATATATGTATATGTTTAGCTTATATTACCACTAAAATCAATCATTAAAATGTTCCAAATATAATAGAGAGCTTTAATTTCGATTAATAGTGAAATCGATCATTCAATAATTATAACTGAAAAAGATTCAAATTTTTCGATTTTTTCGTGTATGCAACAATCGATTAACATCGTGATTGTTCCATCTCTAACTCCAGCATAACGGATTTTGCTTAATTTTCTTTTGCCTCAACTAGTTTTCCTTAAAATAATGCTTTTCCGTATCTCAAAAGGTGGAATACAAGCCCATCCGGTCGGTCCTGGTGGCCAACCGAGGCGAGATCGCCATCCGTGTCTTCCGTGCCTGCACAGAGCTGGGCATCAAGTCGGTGGCCGTGTACTCCGAGCAGGACAAGATGCACATGCACCGACAGAAGGCCGACGAGTCGTACATCGTGGGCAAGGGCCTGCCGCCGGTGGAGGCCTACCTCAACATTCCAGAGATCATCCGGGTGTGCAAAGAGAACGACGTTGACGCCGTGCATCCCGGCTACGGCTTTCTGTCCGAGCGCAGTGACTTCGCCCAGGCGGTGATCGATGCGGGCATACGGTTCATCGGCCCCTCGCCCAAGGTGGTCCAGAACATGGGTGATAAGGTGGCGGCCCGCGTGGCAGCCATCGAGGCTGGGGTGCCCATTGTGCCGGGCACAGATGGGCCGGTAACCACCAAGGAGGAGGCCCTGGAGTTCTGCAAGAAGCACGGCCTGCCGGTGATCTTCAAGGCCGCCTACGGAGGCGGTGGACGCGGCATGCGTGTCGTCCGCAAGATGGAGGAGGTGGAGGAGAACTTTGGCCGTGCGAGCTCCGAGGCGAAGGCCGCTTTCGGCAATGGCGCCATGTTCATCGAGAAGTTCATCGAGCGGCCCCGCCACATCGAGGTTCAACTGCTGGGCGACAAGGCCGGTAATGTGGTGCATCTGTACGAGCGCGACTGCTCCGTACAGCGTCGTCACCAGAAGGTGGTGGAGATCGCCCCAGCTCCCCGTTTGCCCCTGGAGATACGCGACAAGATGACGGAGGCCGCTGTGCGATTGGCCTGCCATGTGGGCTACGAAAACGCCGGTACCGTGGAGTTCCTGTGTGACGAGTCCGGCAACTTCTACTTCATCGAGGTGAACGCCCGCCTCCAGGTGGAGCACACGGTCACTGAGGAGATCACGGGCATTGATCTGGTGCAGTCGCAGATCCGCATTGCCGAGGGCATGACCCTGCCAGAGCTGGGCTACACCCAGGAGAACATCGTGCCGCGCGGCTACGCCATCCAGTGCCGTGTGACCACCGAGGATCCGGCCAATGACTTCCAGCCCAACACCGGTCGCCTGGAGGTCTTCCGCTCGGGCGAGGGCATGGGCATTCGCCTGGACAGCGCCTCTGCTTATGCTGGAGCCATCATTTCGCCGTACTACGATTCCTTGCTGGTCAAGGTAATTTCGCATGCCAGCGATCTGCAGAGCTCCGCCTCCAAGATGAACCGTGCCCTTCGTGAATTCCGCATCCGCGGCGTCAAGACCAACATCCCCTTCCTGCTGAACGTGCTGGAGAACCAGAAGTTCCTCCACGGCGTCCTCGACACCTACTTCATCGACGAGCATCCGCAGCTGTTCAAGTTCAAGCCCTCGCTGAATCGCGCCCAGAAGCTGCTCAACTACATGGGCGAGGTGCTGGTCAACGGGCCACAGACGCCCCTGGCCACCTCACTGAAGCCTGCTGTGGTCACGCCGCCCTTGCCGGAGGTTCCGCTGGGTGAGTTCCGTTCGTAATCCCATGTTTGTTCCTTAGATCATGGCATGTGCTTTTCGGGTTCACGCTTGCTTTTGTGGCTACCACGGAAGATATGCCGCTTCCCAATCTTTCAGCTATCCGGATCAGACTGCCTTGCTGCCGTCCTAAGTAGAGCTAGAAAATAATTGAAATTTTCGATGTTTTTATATGGAAACATCGATTTTAAATCGATATCCATCAATGCTTTTCCAGCTCTAATTCAAAGGGGGTACTTACACGAAGCTATATTAATATATCAAGATTTCTTTAATACGTTCTTTAATTATATTGATTTTTAATAATAATAACAAATAATCTTTTTTAAAAAGATGAAAATTTCTCGAAAATATGTTTTAGAAATCTGAAAAACAATTTTTTTCAATATGAATTGCTATAAATTATTATTCTTTATTAAAGACCATTTTTTTTCTAAATTATTTCCGCTTTCTGCATATTTTCTGTTTAGTTCAAGAAATGCTTCGTGTTAAAGTCCCTTTCGCTATAACACCCAATGAATTCAATTGATCGATTTACTTCCTAGATCAATTGAGGGAACTTTTATTGCAAAAAAAATCAATGAAAAGGCATGTTTAGTGGATGTTTATTTTTTCTTACCGCATCTTTTGTGAAACGTTCTTTTGCTTCTCTGATATGCTTTAATCAAACCTTTATGTTTTTACTCTTTCAAAACAACTATCAATTTTTGTTGCATCTGTTATTAATCAACCCAATATATACCGATTGCAATCGTCAATATTGCAATAAAAAACACCAAACCAATATCACACACCTATGTATGTATCGACAACCAAAAACAACAACAACGATTCAAAATGCACAACACGACTATAAATCCACCAACAAAATCCACGATTCTCGTTCATACGCGACACGTTCTCATGATCGAAATCGATATCGAAATCATTACCTACGAATCCGTAGACCTGTCGCCGGAGGCTTTAGAACGCGAAGAACGTGGCGAGGCCAAAGGTACGTTTATGTTGCTGATATCCTTATTTATCCTCCAGTTAAGAGCAGAAAAAAAAGAATCCATGGACATCTGTACATACAAACATCGATCATATCGGTTTCCACGGTGCTATCGATTTTATCGATTACAAAATCGCCGATTTTTTAAGCTTAACTAAATTCAAATTAAGTAAATGTGCATTGGTGTCATTGGTGTCATTGTGCCTATATAATTTCTAAATTATCATCATGTTCGGGTCTAAAGCTAATTCCATACAACACACTAAACGCACTCTTTGATACTTTAATAATTAAGTTTTTAATAATACAATTTTTGGTTTTACCAGTTCAGCTTTCGATGTTCAGCTCAGCAAGTATATGTTTTTTTGGGAGTTTTGTTTAAATAGTATTAATGACCTAACTAAATATATGTATCAGTTCTCTAGATATATTCCTGCGTTAAATTATTGAAAAGTATTAAGCTTGTAGACGCAGGACTATATCGTAAATTGTAAAGCCTCAAACTAACTCTAATTCTTTTTTCGTGGTATAGTTACGGAGCCACCGAAGGGACTGCGCGATATCCTTGTGTGCGAAGGTCCCGAGGCCTTCGCAAAGGAAGTGCGCAACCGGAAGGGCCTCCTGCTCATGGACACCACTTTCCGCGACGCTCATCAGTCGCTGCTGGCCACCCGCGTCCGATCCCACGATCTGCTGAAGATCTCGCCGTTCGTGGCTCACAAGTTCAACAACCTGTACTCGCTAGAGAACTGGGGCGGTGCCACCTTCGATGTGGCGCTTCGTTTCCTGCACGAGTGTCCATGGGAGCGTCTGGAGGAGATGCGCAAGCGCATCCCGAACATTCCATTCCAGATGCTGTTGCGCGGAGCCAACGCCGTCGGCTATACCAGCTATCCGGACAATGTGGTCTACAAGTTCTGTGAACTGGCGGTGCAAACCGGCATGGACATCTTCCGTGTCTTCGACTCACTCAACTACCTGCCCAACCTGATCCTCGGCATGGAGGCCGCTGGAAAGGCCGGAGGCGTTGTGGAAGCGGCCATCTCCTACACCGGTGATGTCAGTGATCCCAACCGCACCAAGTACGATCTGAAGTACTACACCAACCTGGCCGATGAGCTGGTCAAGGCTGGCACCCATGTGCTCTGCATCAAGGATATGGCTGGTCTGCTGAAGCCTGAGGCCTCTAGGTGAGTTTTGAGCGAGTTTTCTGATATATTTTACGGTATTATGTCATCCTGGCCAATTACAGGCTCCTCATCACCGCCATCCGCGACAAGCACCCCGATATACCAATCCACATCCATACCCACGACACCTCTGGAGCCGGAGTGGCATCCATGCTGGCTTGTGCCAATGCCGGAGCCGATGTAGTGGACGTGGCTGTCGACTCTATGAGCGGCATGACCTCACAACCCAGCATGGGCGCCATTGTGGCTTCACTCCAGGGAACGCCGCTGGACACGAACCTGGACCTTCGCACGGTGTCGGACTACTCCGCCTACTGGGAGCAGACGCGCACCCTGTATGCGCCCTTCGAGTGCACTACGACGATGCGGTCTGGAAACGCCGATGTCTACCTAAATGAGATTCCCGGCGGCCAGTATACCAACCTGCAGTTCCAGGCCTTTTCACTGGGTCTGGGCGACTTCTTTGAGGACGTGAAGAAGGCGTATAGAGAGGCCAATCTGCTGCTGGGCGACATCATCAAGGTGACGCCCTCGTCGAAGGTCGTGGGAGATCTAGCTCAGTTCATGGTGCAGAACGACCTGACCGCCGACCAGGTGCTGGAGAAGGCCGAGGAGCTGTCGTTCCCCAAGTCAGTGGTGGAGTACCTGCAGGGCGCTATTGGCATTCCCCACGGTGGATTCCCCGAGCCCCTGCGCTCTCGCGTCCTCAAGGACATGCCACGCATTGAGGGACGTCCCGGCGCCGAGCTGGAGCCTTTGGACTTTGGCAAGCTAAAGAAGGACCTGAAGGAATCTCACTCCTGCATCACCGATCGCGACGTCATGTCGGCTGCTCTGTACCCTCAAGTGACCAACGATTACCTGCACTTCCGCGAGAAGTTCGGACCCGTCGACAAGCTGGACACCCGCATCTTCCTCACTGGTCCCAATGTGGGCGAGGAGTTCGAGGTGCCGCTGGAGCGTGGCAAGACCCTGAGCGTGAAGGCCCTGGCCGTGTCCGCCGATCTCAAGCCCAACGGCATCCGCGAGGTCTTCTTCGAGTTGAACGGACAGCTTCGAGCAGTTCACATCCTAGACAAGGAAGCCGTCAAGGTGAGCCATCTCTTTACATTTCAAATATAATGAAGAGACTGATTCATCTCATTTGTATCTTACAGGAAATCCATGTTCATCCCAAGGCCAACAAGTCCAACAAGAGCGAGGTTGGTGCTCCGATGCCCGGAACCGTCATCGACATCCGCGTAAACGTCGGGGACAAGGTGGAGAAGGGTCAGCCCCTAGTTGTGCTCTCAGCCATGAAGATGGAGATGGTGGTGCAGTCTCCGATTGCGGGTGTTGTCAAGAAGCTGGAGATCGCCAATGGAACGAAGCTCGAGGGCGAAGACCTGATCATGATCATCGAGTAATCCGTGTCCTCGGGCTCCATCCATTGTCCATTGTCCAAGCTGCCACCGCACACACACCTTATGTTAAATTAAGACAAACACCGTGATAATCTTAGGGATTCTGTCAGTCGAATTGACCATAAATGGGCCCATCGCGTCGTCGCCTCTATTTTTATATGTATATCAACGGAACTGTGGCCCAGCCAAGGGCCTTTATAGACATGGTCGGTGATTCCATGATGATATCCGAAACGAAATGCATCAAACCTTAAATTCTAGCCATTCTGTGGAAATTATTCTGATGGGAAACGGAAACAGGGCTGTATATGTATGTGTGTATATTCGAGTGTGCATAAGAATGTAATGTAGATTATAGATTATATAGAGCTTTGAACGTCCTGAGCGCACACACACTTCTCAGACTCATTTGAATCAAATTTGTACAATTTTTGGAATTTTAAATTCGCAACGAACACAACTCTGTCGAGATATTCCCCTTATCCAGTAAATACGTAAGTGGTTATAAATGTTATATTAACTATTGTCTAATAAACGTTAAACACAAATTAAAGTATATTTAATTGTGTAATGTAAATGTCGGTTTAACGCTCAAGGTTTTGAGTGCCGGGTATCTTATAGTAGAAAACGTTTTATAATCAAAATATATTTTATTCCCTTAAAACTAAATAATTAAAGTAAATTACAACAATCAAGAGTAGGTGAATCTACATGCACTGGACAATGAACTCGAGGAAGGCCAGCTCCTTGTTCAGTTCGGTAACTCGCTTGAAATGCCTCTGGACATAGGGAGTTAACACCTCGACCATGTTGCCATTGTTGTAGAACCGTGCCTTGGGATCGTGCAGAGCGTCACCGATCAAGTGCCTCAATATCAGGTTGCCCACCTGTGAGTGCCGCGAGTTCGTGGTCCAAGCCTTGACATGCTGCAGCAGCGCTACCCTCTGATCCACATTCAATTGGTCCACCAACTGCCGGAGCCCAGACTCGTCCCTTTCGCGGACAAAATGGTTAATGATATCATAGCTGGCCTTGGGTCTATTTAGGTTCAGGGCCAGCACAAAGGCTTTATGCAGCTGCTTTTGGGCATGGAGGAGCGAGTGGAGAGTCTGCTCCTGCTCCAAGGTGGCCTGCCGCTGATCCAGCGCCTCGTTCCGCGTCTCCTGGGTCACGTCTCCAAAGCGGATCAGCTTGGAGTCAGCTCCTCCGGTATAAAAGAACCGATTGCTCCTGCCGGATACAGCCAGGGCCCATACCCTGTCGTCGTGCTCATCCAAGGATTGCAGACAGGTGTTGGTCTTGATGTTCCATAGTTTTAGCAGTCCATCCGAAGCGGCCGAGAGAATAAACTTGCCGTGGTCCAGGAACTCAGCTCTCAGGATGGTGCACTCCTGATCGAAGCGCTTTATGCAGGCGAAATTGCTGATCGACCAAAGACGCAGCGTGCAGTCCGAGGACGAGGTGAGGACTATCTGATCCACCGGTGAGAAGCGCACACTCCACACTCCGCGCGTGTGACCACGCAGTACGCCCTGCAGTGAATTCGACTCCGCCAGCCACACCTTGGCCGTCTTGTCCTGCGAAGCGGTGGCCAGCAGCTTGTTGTTCGGGGCATACGCCACACAGTTCACCTCCTTGTCGTGAGAGAGAGCTGCATAGCGGAGGTTAAAGGAGTACGAGTCCCGATCCTGCTTGTCTCTGGCGAGTTGCCACACCTTCATGCTGCCGTCCTGGCTAACGGAGGCAAAGCCCGTCGCTCCGTTGTGTGTCATGGCCACGCACCCAATAGTTGACGTGTGACAGTTGGTCTGCTCCGTCAGTGCCTCCAGCGAGCAATCCTTGTCGTGCTGCAGCCGCCACAGCCGTATGCTGCAGTCCTTGCCGACCGAAATGAGCAGGTTCTGGGAGGCGGCCAGAGACATTACCGTATCCGAATGGCCAACGATCAGCTTGCAGTTCATATCGTGCTCAGTGTCGTACAGCTTGAAGTGCTTGCTGTTGGTGGCCACGGCCAGGTAGCGATCGTTGTCACCCATGAAGCACATGTCCAGGATCTCGTCGTTGTAGCCCACTAAGTGCTTGAGCGGCGCCAGGCTTTCGGCGTCGTAGATGAGGATATTCTGCTCTGTGGTGACTAACGCCAGCTGCTTCAGCTCCCCGCAGTGCAGGAGGCGGCTGATCTGGAAGTCTGACTGGGACAGGAGGTCCTTGATCTTCCAAGACTTTGTATCCACCTGTTGCAGCTTGCCGACGCCACTAGCCACGACTATCTGCCGACCGCCTTCGCCATAGACAACTCCTTCAAGTTCTTCATACAACGGAAGTACCTTCAGCTGCTTGCTCTCCACCTGCTTCTGGAGCTGCCATACGATCAGGACCTTGTCCCGGCTAACGGTCACGAGCTCGTTGCAGTCCGAATCGTTGCTTTTGAAGCTGAGACCCGTCACCTGTGAGAGGTGTCCTCGCATCTTGTGGAGCAGCGTTTTAGTGCCGTAGTTCCAGCCATAAATCGTATTATCCGCACCCACGGCGTATATCTCCTTTCGCAGGACATTGGGATGAAAGACTATCAGCCAAGCGGGTCCTGGGAAGTCCTTTAGAGCGCCCAGGCAGCTGTTGTTGGAGTAGTCCCACAGCCTCAGCGTAGCATCTGCGCCGCCGCTGGTGCATATGAGCCTGCCGCACGGACTGAACTCGATCCGGATGACGGGTCCCTTGTGCTGGGACTTCCACAGCTTCACCAGCTTGCCGGTGGCCAGTTGCCACAGCCGTAGCAGTCCACTTCGATGGGCAGTCACCAGGTGCTCCTGTGACAGTCCAAAGCACGTTATTGTGTCCTCCTCCACGTCGATGTCCTCTGCCCCGGCGGCGGGCTTCTTCTTTTCCGCCGCCGAAGAGGAGTCGCTGGCAACCCCAAAGCTCTGCAGGATCTGGGAGGTCTGCACTGCCACTTGGTTGACGGAGGCGCCGTTCAGGCAGTAAAGGTGCTGCCCGTCCGCGCTCCAGGCAATGTCGCCGCCGGCGTAGAAGTTTGTGTAGCGCGCTTCCGCCGCATAGCTAGGATTAAATAATTATCATATATTATTACTTGGCATCAACTTTTATTCAGGTTTCTACCTCTTTTCACTTATATTCGCCAGCATGCTTTTCCGTTGTTTATAAATAAGAACCTCGTGCGCCGCGGAACTGAGAACCAATGAAGATGAACTAGTAGTAGTAACTAGTTCCGTGAATAATATTTAAAATAAAATTGGCAACTTTATTTTTGGCCTTATAATAAATAGAATTTTTTTTTCAATTTAAAGATAGAAAATTATTGTGTTATTTATTTTCAATTTCACATATAACAAACAATTTCTTTAATGGTATTTTAAACTTGTATAAATGTCGTAATTCTAATGGAACACCTTAAGTTTTTATTTTTTTGGGAATTACTTTATTTCTTTATGAGAAAACAATTTTTCATAGAAGCCGATTATGTTATATCAAAAAATTTGTGCTTGTTAATATTTTTTTTGTTTTAATTTGATTTCTTAAGTTAAATTGTACGCTTTTATCGGTTAGTGATGGTCTATCGTAAGCGCAAAATCGAAACTCCCGTCATCGATAGACGGCAATGTTTTTACCATACCTAGTTAGGCAAAAGCCGTCAAATCATCGTCGTTCACTCATCCAACCAACAAATTGAACAAACTTTTCGCCTTTTAGTAATTTAAATTACGAATTGAATCTTCGAAATGAGTACTATTGGCACCGGTGTAAGTACCCACCTACTGCATTCTCAATTTAAGAGATAATAACGCCTAAGTTCGCATTTGCAGTACGATTTGTCGGCCTCCCAGTTCTCGCCGGACGGTCGCGTTTTCCAGATCGACTACGCGTCGAAGGCGGTGGAGAAGAGCGGCACGGTTGTCGGGATCCGCGGCAAGGACGCCGTGGTGTTGGCCGTGGAGAAGGTCATCACCAGCAAGCTGTATGAGCCGGACGCCGCCGGACGCATCTTTACCATCGAGAAGAACATTGGGATGGCCGTGGCCGGCTTGGCGGCCGATGGCAACTATGTTGCGGACATTGCCCGTCAGGAAGCGGCCAACTTCCGCCAGCAGTTCCAGCACGGCATTCCGCTGAAGCACCTGTGCGAGCGTGTCTCCGCCTACGTGCACGCCTACACCTTGTACAGCGCCGTACGTCCCTTCGGTCTGTCCATCATCTTTGCCTCGTGGGACGAAGTGGAGGGCCCACAGCTGTACAAGATCGAGCCGTCGGGCTCCTTCTTTGGCTACTACGCCTGCGCCAGCGGCAAGGCAAAGCCACAGGCCAAGACCGAGATGGAAAAGCTGAAGACAGACATGAAGACGGACGATCTCGTGAAGAGTGCCGGTGAAATGTAGGTTTACTAATCTTGACTAAGCATCTGCATGATTCGACTATAAATTTCTTAATCTGAATAATACTTTTTTTAGCATTTACAAGGTCCACGACGAGCTGAAGGACAAGGACTTCCGCTTCGAAATGGGCATCGTGGGCGCGTGCACCAATGGCCTGCACCTAATTAATCCTGCCGAACTGACTGAGAAGGCGCGCAATGCCGGAGAAGCCGCCAACAAGGAGGACGACAGCGATAATGAGACGCATTAATTCGTTTGTGGCAGGGATCTAATTCTGGGCCTAAATATATTACATTAATTTTATATATTCCCATAGAGCGCAAAATAAAACAAATCGGGTTAAAAAACACCTCTGACGTTTTAAGTTTCCCAGTCGGTCAGTTTTTAAGAAAATCACCCAACAGTGGGCTAATCTATGGGAGGCTCCCATACAAAAAAAAATTTAAAGTCATAAAACTCCAGTCTATGAACGTGTGCCAATAAGCACGGTATATGAGAATATGGGCGGTCGAATAAGGAACATTTGGTTAAAATTTAAATAAAATCATTGCAACACTAAGAAAATCGCTTTACAGTGGGCGTTTGAAAATCAGGCGTTACAGAAGGCGCGAGCTCCGGAGCTGGAACTAGTTATGAACCAGTTGCTCCACCAGGTATGAGAAACATGTTAATATTCAGAATATTGGCGGGGGCCTGCCAATAAAATCGCGCTCTCTCCGCTCTCTCAAAGTTAAGAGAGTAAAAATCTAAAAATAGAAAAAGAGAGTGCGTATTGTTGCGTACTTGTGCGAGAAGACAATTTTTGAGCCTAAATCCTTTCAAGGCCATGAATTGAATTCGGTTACAGCCGTAAAAAAGGGGTGGGGGATGGATATCTTACTAAATTGCTTACATATTTAAACAGTTTTATTCTAAATAAATATGATATTATTTATATAAATATTTATATAAAATATAAATACAATATACATATATATATACAAATATATAATATACATACATATGTATAAAGGAAATGGAAAATTGGTGTCAAAAGATATGATTGGAAAGGATGTTTAACTAAATTGCATACATATATTAACAACTTAATTGATGTATGTGCATATGTATATATTAACTATTTTATGAACTTAATATTTTAAATTAATATGATAATAGTTATATAAATATTCATATAAAATATTGAAAATGATATACATATATAGACATATATATGTATATATGTATGTATAAATATATAATATATAAAGGTTGGGGGAATTGGTGTAAAAAGATATGATTTAATAGGATGTTGAACTAAATTGCATACATACATATATTAAGATCTTAATTGATGTATGTACATATATATTATCTATTTTATGAACTTAATATTTTAATATTTTAATATTAATATGATAATAGTTATATAAATATTCACATAAAATAATAAATACAGATTATATATATACAAATATATAATATATAAGGATGGGGGAATTGGTGTCAAAAGATATGATTGAACAGGCTGTTTAACTAAATTGCATACATATATAAAATGATTTCTTGATGTATATATATGTGTAAATATATATATTAACTATGAACTTAATATTCTCAATAAATATGATATTATTTATTTAACTATTTATAACATATACAATATATATATAAATGTAAAAGATTATTTTTCAATTGTAGTCGGCTACTATTAATTTAAAAACAGTTTTCATAATACACATGAGTTAAAATCGCTGAGCACACAAAAGAGTTGTAATATTGTTATTTTGGCATTAACACACTTACTTATTGCTTAATATGTTATACTATGTAATACATATGTACATTTTATTTTCATATCAAGCACTCAAAATAGGTAATTTAAATATTATGTACTTATATAATATATAAATACATATACAAAGCAAAAATATAATATATACATTTTTAACAAATACATATATATATTTTTACAGTTATTAAATGCATAATACTAAGAAATTTAATATTTGTATAATACATAATATATAAAAAAGCACTCTGTTAATAGCAAAGTTGACCCTTGAGGCACCCTGCTCAATCGCAAAAGTTGACCTTCATAATGCATTAAATGCGTGCATACGCATATTTTCCACAGCGCGCTGTAGGTGGCTCTGGAGCACTCTCTCTCTCTCTGGCTTTTGAATAAAATTTCATGAGAGCCTGGAGCCAGCTCTAGAGACACGCCAACAGGACTCGCGTGACGTCATAAATTCTTGGATTGGCTGGCCCCCGCCAATATTCTGAATATTTCCGAGTTGGTTCCGAGCAATACTTAATATGCAGCACCTAGCTTTGAGTGCTCCGTGCCTTGCGCTCTCAATTGCTGCTTGACCATTGCAATGTGCAAGCTACTTCTGCTACCAGTGAGAAAGCGCTCTCTCCGCTCGCTCAAAGTTGAGAGAGTAAAAATCTAAAAATAGAAAAAGAGAGTGCGTTTTGTTGCGTACTTGTGCGAGAAGTCAATTTTCGAGCCTAAATCTTTTCAAGGCCATGAATTGAATTCGGTTACAGCCGTAAAAAAGGGGTGGGGGATGGATATTTAACTAAATGGCTTACAAATTTAAACAACTTAATTTATGTATGTACATGTACATATATTAAATAATTTATTCTAAATAAATATGATATTATTTATATAAATATTTATATAGAATATAAAATATAATATTATTTATATTATATTATTATTAAATACATATATAATATATGTATAAAGGATGGGGGAATTGTTGTAAAAAGATATGATTTAACAGGATGTTGAACTAAATTGCATACATATATTAACAGCTTAATTGATGTATGTACATATGTATATATTAACTATTTTATGAACTTAATATTTTAAATTAATATGATAATAGTTATATAAATATTCATATAAAAAATTAA
>VNKC01000951.1:0-25072 GCA_008042775.1 Drosophila pectinifera
CCCCCTGCCCCCCCCTTACGCAGGCTTATTGCCGCCTTTTGTCTTTGGGTCCTTCGGTTATGTCCTTTAGTTTCGCTTTCCTTCTCCGCCTCCATCTCCTTCTCTGTCGGACACCTTTTCGACTTCCTGGCCACATTGTGTTGATTTTTGCAAGGAGATCCTGGCCGGGCCCCTCCGCTGCCTCCGCTCCCCCCCGCCTCCCTCCCTCTGTTTGAGTTTCTCGCGTGGCGTTGACAGGTAACTCAGATTACCTGAGAAAGTTAAACAACTCGAATAAATTCATGCATGAGTGTGCGCAAGGGGACGGGGGGGCCAGGGTGTAATATTTACTTAATTTTTTTCGGGCTGATACTTTGATCCACAGCTTTTTTCGCTCTCTGTGGCCGTGGAGGTCATGAAAGTAAATTGAAAGCAAACTTAACCAATAAGTTGGCTGGTTGAGGTAACAAAAGGGGGAAGAGTTAGTTCAAGAATTAGGTAACTAAAACTAAACCAATTAGTGCTAGAATCACAGCAAAATAATAGGTAATACTATCAGTTACTTGCGGCTAGTTCTTTAGTATTACAAAGCTTTTAAAATAGCTTAAAAATTTTATATAAATAATACATCTTTTCCTTAAACATATATTTAAAGCAATTCTTAATGGCTTAAGCAGAAGAATGAGATATTTGATATACAAACTGGTTCTATTTTTATCGGATACTTATTTTATTTTTTAAGATTCGTAATACCTTTATATATTATATTAATAATACATCCTGTCCTTAAACATATATTTAAAGCAATTCTTTATGGCTTGGTTCTATTTTTATGGGCTACTTATTTTATTTCTTAAGATTCATATTGCTTTTCAAAGAAACCCTTAAATTTGTTTTGTTAAATCAAAGAAAAGAACCATAATAAACCTTCACCCTTAATAATATAATGTATAATATAATATAAATATATATAAATATAAATTAATATAATGTATAACTTATTATTTCACAAAAAGTCGAGTAAAAACTGCTGCAATTAATAGTAGAAGAGACTACAGACTAGAGACATTTTTAGAGATAAAACATACCATTTATTTAGATGAATAGTTAACCACTTAATGTTGACTTAACCAGCCTGTCTTAAGTTGCATAAATTTCACTCTTCACTCGCCTTAACCCTCAACTGCCTGATTGCATTTTTATTTGACAAAGGACCCTTGGGACAGGGCAGGGCCAAGTCCTGGGAACTCAACCTGCTTTGCATATGGAATCAATAATGGGTTTTCCAGCCGAGATGCAACAGAAGATGACCACCTGCCGGCTCTCTCTCCCTCTCTCTCTCTCCCTCTCTCTCTCTCCCTCTCTCTCTCTCTATCAGGATGTCCCGTCCCTTTCCATTACCATTTGCGGTGCCTGCAGCTTTTTATGGATAATCGATGCTTAAAGTCGAGACGCACTCAAAGAAAGGAAAGCGCGGGGAAAATCAGGGGAAAGGGGAGGGCGGCGGTGGAAAAACCTAACGACAGCTTAATCCTTTTAAAACTGAGACCACATAAAAGCGGCAGAAACAACAACAACAGCGGCCAAAAGAGAAATAAACCGCAAAGCAGCGCAGCCAGGAGAGGGGAAAAGGGCCAAAAGGAAAAGCGAGGGCGAGGAAGGCAAAGAAAAGCCGAGAAAAGCCGAGAAAAGCGAAGAAATCGACGGCGATGGATGATGGGCGATGAGAACAATAAGGTGCTCGAGAGGATGCCCACGGACCGCCGCCCCCCGCTACCAACCGCTTCCCCCCTCATCCACCCGCTTCCCCCCTCATCCACCCGCCTTCAACATCCCAAGGCAAAGAGTTGAAGCGGCAGCGTGACACAATAAAGACAGCCCACGACAAAGGCTCGGTGTAATAACTATAAAAATAAACCGATGCTCGACAAAAAAAGCCGAGGAAAATAGGCAAAAACGAAACCGAAACCGAAACCGAAGCCAGAGCCGAGACGAGACGGTGAAAGCCGAGAAGCACACACACCCACACACACACACACACAGACACAGCGGGGAAAGTAAGCCGGGAAATGGGATTAAGGATCCAGGAAACAGAGGCTATACCCTGGGCCCCCTGGGCTCCGAATATTACTCGCTCGCCCCCCCTGCGAAAATCCATTTTGTCAACGAATTTGTTTAACTTTCCCCGAAAGCAAATCTCTTTCTCCCTTTCACCTTGCAGATTTTCGCGAATTTAGAATTTGTTTTGGCCAAAAAGAAAGTAAAGCCGAGCAATGGGGGTGCCAAGACCATAAATCAGTGTGCGATTATGCAAATAAAAACTATTAAAATAAGTAGAATCACGAATAAGATGCTTATTGTTATTAGAAGGCTCTTTTCAGGGACTATTTATTATATTTTATATTCTCTTACTCCTTGAATTCAATTTGAAACAACTAGAACTGTCTTTGCTCGGCAATTTTCTCAGCATATTTCCCTTTAATTAAATTGTGATCAAATTCAAAGACTTGGAGCACGTGGAACATGACCTAATTCCTGGGCTCTCCTTTATTTATTTTCCCTTGTCTCAAATTGGATTTAAGAGGTGCCGAGCAAAGTCCTTTGTAACTTATTTGTTTTCCGGGCGACCATTAAATATTGAGCAACACTTAAAGTGCAGCAGCTCCCTGTCGATTTCGGCTCGATTCTCCCCAGATCCTGGGCCATAAAGCGTAGCAAATTTGTTGCTCTTGAGATGCTCATAATCGGTTTTGGCCAGGATACAGCGCACACACACACACACACACGCATTGGCCTTAAAGCCGGTGCCGTTCTGGCCAAAAATTTCACCTAAATTGATTATTACCCGGGGCTGGGAGTGATGGGAGTGATGGGGGAGGAACTTTGTAAATTTCAACACGTACACAAATCCCATAACAAAGCCTTTTAATGGCTGCCAGGAAAAACTAACAAACCACATTAGCGATTGGATTGGGTTGGGTCCTGGGTCCTGCAGGAGCAGCTCGGGGCTCCGTTCGGGAACTTTAACCAAAGTTGCCAGGCATATTTGTTGAGATTTGCCACGCACAACAGGAAGACATAACACACATCCTGCCGGCAGACAAATCTAATAATAAATCCAGGACACTTAACGCCTTGGCCGCAGCAACCATGACCCACAAACTAGCTGAGGGATCGCCGGAATGTCCTGGCAGAGGGTGGCGGTGTCCTAGGGGGAGTTGGAGTTCAGGAAGTTATGGGGATTTCCCCGAGCCAAGGACGAGGGATGCATAGCGCCGAAAGCCCAGCGAAGCGTCAAGGCGTGCAAAGCGCCAGCGCTTTTTCGCCAGCAGAAGGGGTCAGGACTCCCCAGTGGGAAAGCGGGTGGATAACGCAGGAAATCGAGGATACTACCACAAATCCATAGCACCCATTTTCGGGGGATTTCCTTTCCATGCCAGCACACTTTCCCCGGCTTAAGCGGGCTCAATTGACTGCCGGATAAGCCGAGCATCGAATCAACTTGCTAACACAATTCAAAGCCATCGGATTTGCATATAGTTTTTGGGGGAACTACAAAAATAGGAAGTAATATATATGGAATTAAGTTGTAAAAATTACAAATAATAATATAAAAGTCTCTAAAAAATCAGATAATTGCTAATAAGAGCATCTGGAAGTCCGTTTAGACTTCGTCTTTGGATTTTTGGTAATTTAATTGAGCTTGCGGTCACAGCGCCGAGGAATCATGGCAAATTACTTGATTCTGATTTGATTTGTCCGGATAACAACTCGCCCCACTTTCCGGGGATTTTCCCACTCGGCAAGGACCTTCCCCCTGCTGCCCGAAGATGATTTTCTTTTGTTTCAAGTGGCTACAAACACTTTGGGCCAGAAGGAGGCGCAGGAGGCGCAGGAGGCGAATCCTTTTTGCCATGGCAATGGATAAATGATTGGCCCGTCCCGCAGGATGATGATGGGATTGCGAATGCCAGTAGGCTGCTGCTGTGGAGCTGCCGGGCTTCTGCTCTGATTGCCTAAAACTAATTTGAATTTTATTGATTCGATTCGCGGTCCTTCACTGGATATCCTGCCACTTTCCGGCCTCGCCTTCGCCTTTGGTCCTAATTCCTGGTCCTGGCCAAAGGATTGTGTCCCGAATGCTTTTGATCCGCACTTTCGGGCCGCTCTTCTCGCCCTTTTTAATACCGCAAATTGTCTTTTAATGTGATAAACGCATATGCTCATTGGAATCGCATTATCGACGCATCACTTGGGGCTCCTTTCCTTACGCCCTTATACCCATTTATATACTATATACCCTACCCAGCTATACCCCTAAGTGGCTTAAGTCGATTTGACAAATTTTCGTTGACAAAATTGTGTCATTTCCGGCCTAGCTGTGTGTGTTTGGCCAAGGACTTATGCTAGTTTCGGCCGGATTATCAGGTATTTCGGCTCTGACATGGGCTCTCCATGGCCGGAAAGTCACGAAATTTTAAAGCCCAGCTTAACCCATCGTAAACTTTTTGGACCCAACATGCGTGACTTGGCCAAATACACAGAGTGGCTGTAATCTGTGAAATATTATTGTTTTCGAAAGTTTCCTGCGAGAAACAGGGCTAATAACTTTGTTACCTTCAGCTGGAAAGTATCTATAGATATTCGGAAGTCATTTAGGAGTTTTTGCTGCCCAGAGTACTCTTAGACTCAGCGGTATTAT
Source organism: Drosophila pectinifera (assembly GCA_008042775.1). Classification (NCBI taxonomy): domain Eukaryota; kingdom Metazoa; phylum Arthropoda; class Insecta; order Diptera; family Drosophilidae; genus Drosophila; species Drosophila pectinifera. The sequence goes on from VNKC01000951.1 coordinate 4,682, forward strand.
CAGGGGTTTTTACTCCAAATCCCAGTCCCAGTTCCAGTCCCAAGACAGGACCCCCGCCCTCGTGTTCTGTGCAAATATACACCGAGTTTGCGGCTATAATCTCACGAATAATTACACACAGGAGAATGAAATTTGATTAATTCAATATTTGCACTCAGTTTTCCAACGTGCCTTGGCAAAAGTTTTTTCCCCCGCCCGTCTCCGTCGGCAGTGTGTGAATTTCCATGTTTGTTTAGCTAATAAATTTTCCGGGAGCAAAAGTAATCAAATAATTGCAGAATACACAGAAACACGCACCCGCCCCACCCGCACACACATGTTTAGGCCATGTTTTATTGCCATTTTATTTCATAAAATTTACGAGCAACAACAAGTTTGCCACTGCCAACAAGCCACCAAAAAAAAATATAAAAAAATATACCCAAAGAGGACACAAAGGAAGTACCAGCTCAGCCAGACCAAAATATAGTAGAAGTGGAAGCAGTTTGCCAAGAATAATAAAGTTGAACAAAGAAGTACGAGTCTATCAGTCAAAAGTAGCGGAAATCGTGCTTTTTTGGCTGGTAACTTTATATTGATGACGCTGCTTAGGAACCCCCCTGCCATTCCCATTCCCCTCGAATAAAAACCCTAATAATCCTGACAAATCGCGGTTAGTTTTCCGGGGGACTGGCGCCGCGAAGGGGGACGGGGAGCAAGGGAGAGCCAGGCCAAGTGACATTCGCTTTATGATCCGCACTTTATTCTGCAGAAATGGAAAGTTCAAGTGAGCTCGCAACATTGTGTGGTTACTACCTTCTTGTAGCTCCTAATTTAGGCGGGAATAATAGGTAAAGTCTTCGATGTTTTTGGGAAAAACAGAGCGAAAATAGACCATTATTCAGGGCACTAAAATCCTTAATTAAAAATAGAATAAGCTCGCACACTGTATGGTTTAATTATTTTATAAGATTACTTTAATGTAAGAGAAGCAGAGGTAAATATATCATAAGCACCCATGAATCGAAAATCGAATATCGATAAACATAGCTTAGATTAACCTTAAGGTTCAGACAGTGAATTAAATTACATCGAATTTGATAACAAAAATATATCTGGGTTTAACTAGGCTCTAGAGTCAAAACTTATGTTAAAAAGGTTACATAATAAATATATTAATTATATGCTTAGAGTTAGAATACCGCAATACATCCCTAGAATATCGAAATGTATCGATAAAATCGATTAGTAAAATATGGACCCTTTTAAGCTTAGTTATTTCACCATTTCCTCTATATTAAATTCAGTTAATCTCTAGCTTTCTAATAAATAATCATATAGAACATCGAAAAACATCCCTAGATTATCGAAATATATCGATAAAATCGATTAGTAAAATATGGACACTTTTAGACTTAGTTATTCCACCATTTCCTATATATTAAATCCAGTTAATCTTTAGCTTTCTAATAAATAATCACATAAATGCGCCTAATCACCATTTAACATTTAAGTCCTTCTCCCGTTTTTGGGAGCTGACAAGCAACCCTATTTGCTAGCTATGCACTTAGGCTGATCTTTATTAAATAGATCGGCTCACCTACTCAAATATGTATGTGACTTGGCCAGGGGACTCGAGTTATTTCCCAAACTCGAACCATTTTCCCGGAGCTGCCGTCGCTTTGTGATGCCTGAAATTTCATTTCCTACGACGCGTGCATATCGAATTCGGCGTTTTAGGGTTACATTTAGGGTTGCCCCTCCGCCGGCAGAGACGTGACAGGGAAGGGGTAGGGGTAGGGGCAGGGGCAGGCCAAGGGGAACCACCCACATTGTCACTTTTGTGTGGGTTCTACGTGCGGTTGATTGATGGATTCGCTTGTTTACCCGTCAGGCCGCAACAAGAATGTGTTTTCTGGGCGGGGAAAGGCGGTGGAAAGCGGGCAGAATGCGGGGAAGAGAGAGATCTGGGGAACAGATTTCAAAATAAGCAATAGTCAGCAGTAATCGTGATATATCATATCGCAAACCGTAAGGGAGCAGCAGCGCCATGATATGGGTCTTTTTCTGCCTCGAATTCATTTTCCCTGGCGTAACTTTACTCCGTTTTTTTCCAGACGTGCTTTTTGGTTTATTTTATTTTTTTTTCTATTTTCTGACAGCTGCCGCGGGACATTTGCCATTTTGCCGAAATAAATTTTAAAGCCAGGAAAATGTAAATTCCGACTCGGGCTGAGACATAAATCATAGCAATCCATGGCCCTCGAGCACGAGCTCCCGGGAAATTGACGCCGAGACAAAGCGCTTCCTGATGTCCTGATGGGGTTAAATTGGCCCAGAACACGGGGGATTTGCCTAAATCGGGCGACAAGCGAGTCCTTAAATAAGTCCTGGCCTCAAAATCGCTTTTCTGGCATTTAAATACCTAATAGGGAGAGCCTTTAAGTTTAAAATTTAACTGCTTCTAGGATATAAGTATAAAGCACGTCAAGGAACTATAAAATGAATTAAAATACATTTTTCAAACTGGTCCTAACTGAATTTGTCTGAATTTTCTCGACGGCAATGGGAAAAGTTTCCATTTAAAAATGGGAAACATGAGCAACTGCCTTTGCACACAATCTTTAATAATTTGCACGCGGACACATTCCGAGATGATCTAATAAACTTGCCTCAATGTCTGCGAAGTCCCATTTGCAGTGGCTCAGAGTATCCTTGCCCCAGTACCCCCCTACCCCCCTGAGCTCCTCTATCTCGCATTTCCATTTCTGTGCGTGTTGCTTGAATCTCATTACAATTGCAAAGGCAAGAAGCCCAGCCCCGCACTTCTCCTTGAGGCTAAGAATACGCATTTCATTTGCAAGAAGCCAGCCCCACTAGCTTCGCCATTTTCTGACCCCGACCGACCCCCCTTGGCCCTGTCCCCCTCTATGGAGCCCAACTAGCCGGGGAAAACTCAGAAAAGCCATCTAAAAGTTAATTACAATTGCCTCAGCCAGCGCTGCTGCAACTTTAACTGCCGCAACGAGTTCGCATTAAGCAGGAACGAGGCGAAGGAAAAAAGAGCACGTGAAGGTCCTGAAACGGAGGTGAATGGAAGGGAGGATACCCTGGAAATAGGTGGCAAGTATAGGTTGGCACATATTTCAGAGGATATAGGTTGCAAAGCCTACAATATTCCTGGTAGTTTAGCTTTAATTATTATTACTATTACTATATAGCACAGGTTGTCCAATTAATAATAGGAAACTATAGGGAATTATTATTCAGATAAAGAGTTGTGAGCCCACACAATTCCTGGTAGTTTTGTTTTAATTATTATTACTATTAATATATATCATATGATGTCCAATAAATAGCAGGAAACTATACGGAATTATTAACCAAAGAAAGAGTTGGGAGCCCAGACAATTCCTGGTAGTTTAGCTTTAATTATTATTACTATTACTATATAGCACTTCTTGACAAATTAATAGCAGGAAACTATAAGGAATTATTAAAAAAATAAAGAGTTGGGAGCCCACACAATTCCTGGTAGTTTAGCTTTAATTATTATTACTATTAATATATATCATATGATGTCCAATTAATAGTAGAAAACTATAAAAAATTATTAACCAAAGAAAGAGTTGGGAGCTTAGACAATTCCTGGTAGTTTAGCTTTAATTATTATTACCATTACTATATAGCACATGTTGTCAAATTAATAGTAGGAAACTATAAGGAATTATTAACCAAATAAAGAGTTGGGAGTTACAAACAAATTAAGTCACAAGTGCTAGCTAGCTATGAGTCCCATTGCTATCCCATCTGGAGTGTCCTATAACCCCTATATCCTATGTCCTGTCCAGGGTGCCTACAAGTAAAAGCCCAACCCAAAATGAAGTCCACGCCGTGAGCAGTAATATCAGAAGTAACTGCGAGTCCCAGTATCTAACTGCTGCAGTTTTCGCTGCCTCGCAGGGGGGCGTATAAATATTAAAAAGAAAATCTGCTACATGGCTACGTGCGACGCATTCCAACGCAGCCTCATCGCGACCCCAGCGAACTCCCGTTTTCCCGCCGCTTTTCCTCTGGCTTTTCCACACACACACACACGCACTGGGAAAAAGGATAGAAAGGAGCAAAAAAAAAGAAAAAATGAAGAGAAATTTACTTTGACATATTTTTGTGCTTAGCAAAGCAAATACTTTCATTATTTTTGCTGTTGGGCACAAAATTTCCCTCCGGCTGTAATCACCCACATCACACATTGAGGGGAGGCGGGAAAATTCGGGGAAAGCGGGGCGCTGCATTTGAGTGGCTCAAAACATTCTGCGGTCCACGCCCCCAGCTCGACTCCCGCTTGAGTGGAAAATGATGGAGGAATCGCCCTCCTCCCTCCCTCCGAATGACCCGAACGTGGACATCCTCTGTGGGCGGGGGCGTGGCAGCCGCCCACTGTTGTAATTTTCCCAGCCCCAAAACCGAACTCTGCTCTTTATCGCCGCTGATTTCAGATAGGTCACGGAAAGGTTGCCAAAAAAAGAAGGCAACAAAAATAATAATAAAAGGAAGCGAGGAGCGCGATTAGAAATTTTCATATTTATCGAATATCTGTGGCGTCATAAACGACAGGCTCTTTAGTCAAATTATTAATCGATGTCCGAGCTTAAAAACAATGAATAATTATATGCAAAATGGGGATCGTAAAGTGGCCTTAAAAATAATAATAATAATTCAAGCCGCAGCAAACAAACATTCCTGATGAGCTTGCAGGTCTCCTTGGCTGAAAATGGGAGAAATATATTTGAGAGAGCAAGTAAGAAAGCTGCCCGTGCGAAAGAGATAGCAAGTTTGTTTTCCAGTAATTCCCAAGTGGATCATCCGATTGTACGAATAATGCCGGGTATAACAAGCTCATATACTTAATGAATAAATAACAACTTAAATAAAATATATTTGAAAGAGCAACAACCAAATAAGAAAGCTGCCTGTGCGAGCGAGATAGGTAGAAGGTAACAATTTAATTGTCTAATAATTCCCAAGTGGATCATCCGATTGTACTTAGAATACAGTGTATAACAACCGTAATACTTATTGAATAAATAACAATTAAAATGTAAAATATTTGAGAGAACACCAAGCTAATAAGAGAGCTATCCGTGCGAAAGAGATAGGTAGAAGGCAGCAAGTTTGTTGTCTAGTAATTCCCAAGTGGATTATCCGATTGTCCTAAAGATATAATATAATATATAACAACAGCGTTTACGCAAACATACTGAATAAATAAAAAATTTTAATGAAATATATAATCTAAAAATGTACTCTTCTCTCTCTTTCTTTTGCAGATCGTTGTGTGTCTATGAGGACAGCTGAAAGCCTGTGGTTTTTTTTTTTGGGGGGGGCGGCTCTACCTGCTCACACACTCACGAGGGAGCGAGCGAGACGGCAGCAGAGAAGAGAGCAGACAGAGCGACAGAGGCGGCGACAGATGTGTGAGCGGCGGTGAGGAGCGGACTGTGGATCCAAGGGGCGGCGAAGGACGAAGGTCGCAGGACGCAGAGGACCATGGATTGGACTCGGTGGCAAATGGCCAGAGAGAGAGCTGGCAACCCAGGATCAGGATCAGTATCAGTCTGGAACAAGCCTGAGACCAGATTGGAATGGTTGCCCATTTGATTCGTTGCGGTTCTTACACGTAGGTTCAATCAGTCAGTCAACCAACCAGTCAGTCAGTCAGTCAGTCAGTCAGTCAGTCAGTCAGTCAGTCAGTCAGCCAGTCAGTCAGTCACCCAGTCACTCAGTCAGTCAGTAAATCAATCGTGCAATCAGCGCTCGATTGCCGTTGTCCCTCTCATCAAAAGCAACTCAAGTAACCCAGATCAACTCAACGTAGCCAGCGATCAAGCCATGCACATTACTGTAAATACCAAATCAAAACTAGTTTCATAAAAATACAATAAACCCGAAACCCAGTACTAAAAAACAACAGCAAAAGCCAAACAAAAACAAATCAAAGTGCAGTGTTCAGTGTTCAACGACAGTGGAAAAGATACGGCAGGGCAGCAAGTCGAGCGGAGGAGCCACCAAGGTGAGAGGGCGGCCAGGGGCTGCCCCGCAAGGAGGAGGAACACCACCACCAGCCAAGCAAGCAGAGCCAACAACCAACAACCAACAACCAACAACCAAAAAGCAACAACCAACAACCAACAACCAACAACAACAACAGCATAACGACCCCAACACTGCCAATGCCATTGCCATTATCAAGAACAACGTTCGTTCATCATCGTTCGTTTAGATTTGACACAAGTGAGTTGCGCTTAACTAGATCATAATCACAGTAAATCTATCAAATATATATATATCTCTAACTATTTCAAAAATCTCTGCTGGGTTTGAAAGTATGAGGTGCCCAGAGTAGAAGCTACCCATTTCAAATAAGCAGAGACTTTGGGAGTTCTCCATTAATATATCTATCGATACCTATAAGTATTTCAACTGTAAATATATCCTTTATATTACTAGTTAGCTTTCATCTCAGACAATATAGGTTTTCTACACACACTCATTGGTTTCTTATGGGAATTTAAGCCGACAAATAATGCCTATAGTACTTAAAATATATTTTTTAAATACAAAACAAGGCCAAGTCAAGACATGATGCCCAAGAGAATGCCATATATCACCAAGAACTACTGCATTGCATTCTTTTGAGCACTGTTTTAATATCGATAATATCGATAAATCGAAATAAGTAAAGCTGTTACTCCTTAAATACTCAAATAAGTTATCGGTCCGATTCTCCACTGACAAAAGAATGCAACTGTCAATTCTCTACCAGAGACTTCTGGCAGGGACCTCAGTGAGTTACTCATTAGCACACTGGGCTGATTAGTGAATAGAGACTAGCGATTAGCGACTAGTGCCAAGTGCCATTAATCAGAGTTGCTTTCGATGAATCACTTAGCCGCGAGGCGCCGCGACTGCGAGTGCAGAGGCGAGTCCAGAGGCGAGTGCACTCATTAGGCGGCGGAGGGCGACTTGCGACACTCAGCTGCCATCCATCAATTAGTTGTGCACAATTGCGACGCCCCCTCCTCAGTACCCGAGTACCCAAATACCCAAATACCCTGGCACCCAGGCACCCAGACACCCAGGCACCCAGCGACCAGTAGCCCACCCACTTTGCATATTCGCTTAGGCGGGGAACTCCCGCGTGTCCGCTTTCAATCGCAACGGCAATCTGCAATCTGACAAATCAAATCTTGTATGCAAAGCAGCCGAGCAAGCCCGACAACTACCAGCAACAGCAACAGCAACTGCGACAGCAAAAGCAACAGCAACAGCAACACCAGCCAAGCGACAAGCAATTTGTTCAAACGTTTGGGCCAACAAAACGTCAGCAAGCAGGCGAGCAGGCGAGCAAGCTGGCAAGGCGAAGGCGGAGAAAGCACGCAAGGCACGGAAGGCTAAAAGCAGGTACAAAGCAAGTGATCGAGGGAAGGAACTAAAGTAGATAGAAAGCAATTGATCGAGAGTAGAAGCTAAAGCAGGAGAAAAGCAGAGAAATCAGAAAAGCAAGAAACAAAACTGAGAAGAGAAGAAAAGAGAAGAAAAGCACGTTTCTAAGGAAGCAAATTTAAGCATGTTAAATAATGAAGTTTCTTTGTAAGTGAAAAGTACAGAAGAGCAAGTTGGTAGAGACAAAAAAAAGAGACAAAACTGAGAAGAGAAGAGAAGAGAAGAAAAGCACGTTTCTAAGAAAGCAAATTTAAGCAAGCTAAATAAAAAAGATTCTTTTAAGTGAAAAGTACAGAAGAGCAGGTTTAAAGAGCAGGAGAGAGATAGGCAAGCAAATGTGACAGACTTTTAAGAAAGCTAGCTGGAAACCAATAAAGCACAAGAAAAGCAAGTTTTCTTTTCGAAGAATAGAAAGAACGAAGGCTTTTTAAGCAAAGAAAGTACATAGCTTGCAAGAAGAAAGTTTAAACCAGAAAGCAGATAGCCAAATAGCAGAAAGCAAGCCCAGTTAGCAAGTAAGCAGGAAAGCAGCAAAGCAGGAAAGCAGGAAAGCAGCTAAGCAGGAAAGCAGGGGCGGAAACAAGCTTGCGGGAAACCGGGAAAGCGGGAAAGTGGGAAATCAGGAAATCCCGACAGCCGCTGGCCACTAAGCAGTTGCGTGACCCGCGAGTTTTGCACAATAAACAACGTAATTGCTCATAAAGCCAACTGCTGCGAGTGACCAGAGCACGCAGCCGTCCGTCTGGCAGGAGCGGTGACGATAACGGGACCGTTTACGGCAATTACAAATCACCGCGAACCGCGAACCGTGAACCCTGACCCCTGTCACACCCGACACCCACCCAAAGACTAGTACCTAGAACCCTCAAAGGAAACCGGAGGTGACGCGCTATTAGGCGACGGGGCCTCGGCCTGGTGCCCGGATGTATAAGCCGGACACGCTCACGCGCCGCGGCAGCCTGAGATCCCTGCGCAGCGCCCCGCTCCTCAGCACGGTGCTGGAGAGCACGCTCTCCCTGACCCGGATCCACCCGATCGCCTCCTTGGAGTTGCCGGGCCTCGACTATGCGGTCCACTCGCAGTCGGCCTTCGGCCTCGGGCTTGCCCATCCGCGCGACCTAGCCGCCCTCGGCACCTGCACCTCCCTGCGCAGCGGCCTCGCAGCGATCACAGCGGCCTCCGCCTCCGCCGCCGGCGGCGTCTCCCAATCGCAGAGCGCCTTACTCGGCCGCTACGGACCCAACGCCTCGATCCGTCACGGAGAGCGGAAGATAGTCCAGCCAAAACGGTAGGTGTTTCTCCATATATATATCTATATATTCAGGAGTCATCCAGGAGTCATCCAGTAGAAGGGAGTGTAGATTCATACCCCATGGAGGCGATGATATATCACATATATAACAGGATCCATACCAGGATATATCTGAGAGCCGAAAGGAGAGTAGATTCAGGTTTACAGCTTACAGTTTATGCATTATTCCAGATCCTGACCTAGTTTAGAGTCCTCAACTTAACGATTTATTAATATCGGATACAAAACTTCTACAAAATATATTAATATAATATATAATATATAATATTCTACTAATATATTAAATATATAGAAGATATATGCATTATTCCAGATCCTGATATCAAGGTTCCTTCAGTTTAGAGTCCTCAACTTAACGATTTATTAATATTGAATCTCAAGGTTGGATACAAAACTTCTACAAACTTCTACATTTGCAGCCCTGCGAATATATTAAATATATAGAAGATATATGCTATATATGAAGATATATATATATATTACATATATATAGAAGATATATGTATTATTCCAGATCCTGATATCAAGGTTCCTTCAATTTAGAGTCCTCAACTTAACGATTTATTAATATTGAATCTCAAGGTTGGATACAAAACTTCTACAAACTTCTACATTTGCAGCCCTGCGAATATATTAAATATATAGAAGATATATGCTATATATGAAGATATATATATATTAAATATATAGAAGATATATGCATTATTCCACATCCTGATATCAAGGTTCCTTCAGTTTAGAGTCCTCAACTTAACGATTTATTAATATTGAATCTCAAGGTTGGATACAAAACTTCTACAAACTTCTACATTTGCAGCCCTGCGAATATATTAAATATATAGAAGATATATGCTATATATGAAGATATATATATATTAAATATATAGAAGATATATGCATTATTCCACATCCTGATATCAAGGTTCCTTCAGTTTAGAGTCCTCAACTTAACGATTTATTAATATTGAATCTCAAGGTTGGATACAAAACTTCTACAAACTTCTACATTTGCAGCCCTGCGAATATATTAAATATATAGAAGGTGAATCGGGCGACTAGGGCTTCACGCTTGGGGGCTTGGGGGCTCGGACTCGGACTAGTGCCAGTCCCTCACCGGACTGGACCGCTTCAGGTTGCCGTCCCAGGGCAGGTTGTCGATGTCCGCTTGGGCGGCAATGGCGGCCTTCACGCGGTTGGAGAACTCCACGGGGGACTCCCGGCTGCCCCGCCTCAGGGGCTCCATGTACCAGACGTCGCAGCAGATGCACCAGGAGCTGACCACCATCACCATGTAGCGGAGCATCGTGTGCCGGCTGCTGTTCCAGAAGGCCTCCCCGAACCGGCGATCGTAGCGGATGGCCACCGGATAGACGACGTCGCTCACCGCGAAGCTGCCCTTCTTGAACTGCAGCACGGCGGTGTTGTTGATGCAGGTGCCCTCCGGGAAGAGCAGGATGGGGGGGCGGTCCGCGGAGCCGCCGTGCTGGCGCAGGATCATCCCGAGGGCCTCGCGGTCGCCGAGTTGCCGCCGGTCGAACCACATCTGCGGCGAGATCCGTGAGAGGGCCCGCTGGAACATCCCGATGATGCCGTCATGGATCTGCCCCGTCACCGTGTAGTGGGCATCGGACATCAGCACCAGGACATCCAAAGGACTTGTGTGGTTGCACACACAGATGCCCATCACAGGACGATGCTGGGTGTTGTGGAAGCGCCGGATTATGGGCAGGCAGCCGGCCATGATGCGGAAGCACTGCCTCAGCACCCGCTCCGCCAGCAGCCGCTTCAGGAGGCACTCGGGCAGCTGGCCCAGGACGACCGTGGTGAGGCTGGTGAGGAACAGGCTGGCCCAGGCGGCCAGCGTCCTGAGGGGCAGGAGCAGCACATAGCGAAGGATCCAGCCCAGCAGCCACACAAGCCACAGGCGCCAACTGAGGTGGACCCCGCCCTCGCAGAGATTGCGCGCCAGCAGGTTCCACTCTTCGCGCGGACCCGGGGCGGTCACGAAGAGGGGCGTCACCTCGTCCTCGAGGATCGTCTCCAGGCCGATGCTGACCAGGCTGCAGCACTCCTCCACTCGCTTGATGAGTCTGTTCTTGATCTTCGGCGAGGGTAAGGACATATGGGGACCGTCGCCCATGGCGCCGGGATCGGCTGTGGATTCCCGCCCCTTCTGGGACCGCTCACGCTCCAGGCGAGTGTCCTTGAACTCCTGGGAGATCCAAGCGAACAGACCCTCCAGGAAGCTGAGGTAGAGCCCCTGCACCCAGAAGAACGAGGACCAGGAGAGCAGGCCCACGATGGCCAATTGCAGTAGCATCGATTCGGGCTACTCTACTTAGGATTTGGAAAGGGATATATGAGGTCAGCAAGGGCAAGGACCACGGCTGGCCTTGCTCATTGGAAGGAGTCAGGGCTGGAAAGGAAGGATATATTACTCGGATTAGTCAGCTAAAAGAACAAGTTAGAAGTGAGTCAATAAGAGTCAGGGCTAAGATGTATAGTTTATCCTGGCTAGAACACATCCTTGCTGCCCCAAAGAGTTGCGAAAAATGTAAATTATGCCTGCTGAAGTGCATTCCACTGTCTGGGTATTTATATCCTGCCCAAAAGGACTTGAGTCTGCCCACAAATTTCCCAATTAAAGCCCTAATTCAATTTAGCGCCGACTTCTTGGCTTTTGCCTCGTATTTTTCCTCCCAGCCCCCCTTTGTTGAGCGCCCAAAAGACTTTTGATTTATTTAGCCAGAGATGTGAGGGAGGAAAAAATAAGAAGGACGAAGGACGAAGGAAACTTTGCCGGCGGATGGGTTCGCTTACGGGTTTTGGGTTATGCGGGCTGGGGTCTTAGCCCATTTTGTTTTTTCATATGGCAATAATTCAATTATGCCATAACAAGGCCGCAAAATGCTTGCCGCCGACCCGAAATCACTTAAGAACCACAGAAACTTCTGGCATTGTTAATTCGTTAATTAAATGGGCCCGCGGAATGGCTGGCAGCGCCTCTTTAAGGATTACGCAATGGCGGCCGCCCTGCCTTCTTCCGTCCTGCCATTGATTACATTGGCTGGCAACAATCTTGGCTTATCAAACCAAGGCAACGACGACAGGCAACAACGACAGGCACCGGCAACACCAACGTCACTCTCATCGTCACCGTCACCATCTCCGTCAACGACAACGACAACTCATTTAGGCTCGGGCCCGGGCCCTTAATTAGCATAGAATGTGTTTTAAAAAGCCACTTGAGCTAAACATTCAAAACACCTACAGGGTGTTTTACCCTCCCCTCCCCACCTGGGCCCGCGACTTTTCCACTTTCCCAGCGACAACGACAACGACCTTAGGCGCTTCTGCGGCCGAGTCTGCGTGTATCCGTATCTGTATCTGCATCTGTATCTGTATCTGTGTGTGGCACAGTTTGGAAAGTCTGAGGAAAGCCGGACAGATTTAAATACTCTAACTGCTGAAAGCGAAGAAATTAAGACGGCACCGGCGACTACGAGAGGGGTTTTGGTGCCTAAACTTGTGAAAATCTATCTCAGGGGGGGTTACTTTGAACAGGAAGTTATAGGATATACTATGCCCTATTTATACATACTTTATTTAAATAAATCATGGCTATATAAATATATACTATAAGCCTTGATTTACTTAAATAAATAATGTATAAATAGGGAACATAGTTTTACTAAGCCAGATAGACCAAGCATATCCAGCTCTTTTAGCAGGATACTCTCCTGCCTGATCCCATATAAAGCTGCTATATAGTATCGGTATAGTTAGGGTAGAGTCTCAGCCTGCGTGGACGTCGACAGGGGCAGCGGCTGCGGCAGCGGCAGCACGTGACGCTCAAGTGTTGGGATAAGCATTTCCGCTCTTCAGACGTAACACGAAAAAAGCTACCCCTCTTGTGACAAAGCGCTTGTTGTCGCGGGAAAAGCGGTGGAAAAGCGGCGGGAAATGCGGAAAGGTAGGGCCGAGGGCGGGGGGCCGGCAGGTAAATGAGGAAGCACAAAATGAAATTGTGACGCTGGCGTTGGCGACACGCCCACATGACGATGCGCGGCAACACCCACCTGCCATTCAAAAGTAATTTAGCGTTTAAAAAACATTTTTCTGCCTGACTTTTAAAAAGTTGCGCGTAATGCGAGTCGCGTGTGTGTGTGGCAAGCGGGGAAAGCGGGGAAAGCTGTAAAGGGAACGAGGGCGGGGGCGGGAAAAGCTCAACATTCACCTGGTCGTTGTAGCCACGCTCCGACTTCGATGTCGTCGTCTGTCTGATCCGCGTGATTGTATTTTGTGTTTCGTTATGGCTGGCGAAAGGAAAGAAAACGAGAACGAAAAAAAATAAACACTGCTACTGAATTTTTCTTTATTGACTCTGACGTTTCACCAACTGGCTACGTGTGTGTCTTTCGGGTGTGCGTGTGCTTCAAGGGGTAACCCGGGGGCTGGGCTGGGCTGGGCTGGGAAAGTGCTCATGGAAATGCTGCTTAGATTATGAAAAGCTTAAGCTTCGGCTACGGATTCGGGGGGGAAAGATGAAAAATAGAAGCGCCGGATAATGAGATTAGGGAAGTTGTTAGCGCTTAAGTACAAAGTAAAAAGCCAGCTACTCGTCGCAAAAAACAATAATGGCACCCAGCAATGGAGTTCAGCGCCAGTAAGTGGTCTAAAAAATGAGATTAAATGGGTATAATTTGTTTCTAGGACAGAGTAATATCATTTTGATTTTCCCCCTGCAAAGTGGGTCACTGCAAATCACTGGAGAGCCTTAAATAAGCAAATATATTTGCCTAAATATAGTCCTATTAAGAGGTTTCCTTAGAGGTTTACTCTGGGTGAAAACAGTTAACAAATGACTTATTCTGGCCAGGTTTTTCAGCTCCTCATTGAGCCTAGGAACTCTAGAAGGAACCTCCTGGCAAAGCTATTATTTATTCCCTATGGAGGTACTTGTAAAGGATACTTCTGCTAGTATCCCTTACACAATAAATGAAAATAAACAATCATGTGATATAGTATCTGACGGAAAACCCACATGCCCCCCTGATATTAATACAATTCAGGGGTAATTATTCCCACAACTCCTAGATCCCTCTTAGCCTAGGAAGAAGGACATCATTTTCTAATGATTTCTATTCGAATCCCCTGGCAATTTTTAAGCGCCCCACTTGCAAGTTAATTAAAAAAGTGTTGCCGTTTGACCCTTGGAACTCCGAGCCTCCGAGAACTCTGAGCCGCGGCTCGAAGCTGGAAGCTGGAAACTCGGAACTCGGAACTCGGAACTGGGAGCTTACAACTCGGAAATCCCTTTGACACTCGATGGGGAAAGTGGGAAAGCGGGGAAAGCCCGCCCGCATTTCGCCATAATTGGTTTATGCCATTTACCCGGCTTGTTTACATTTGCATAATGGAAATGGACCGGGCACCGGGCACCAACCGGGCAGAATCAAATACAAGGAATGTGATTTATAATTTTTCCCTCGTTGAGTCGGGCATTTTAATTAGCCTCGGGAAAGGAGGAGGGCGGAAGGCGGAGGGCGGGGCCGAACCCATCGCCTAATTATGTGGGGGTCCTGGGGGGTATTGTTGTTTGTGTCGTCAAGTCATTATTTAATATAAGTCGCCAGGCGCTCTCTTGATAAATTATTTCCGTTTGATGGACGCTACGTGACGAAGTTTCCAAAAATCGAAGGGGGAGCGGGGCGGAATGGGGGGAGGCTATATATTTTTGATTTGCGGCCGCATCTCCGAGTTTGCCAATCATCCATCCTCGGAGCCTCGTTTATTTGCGGCAATTAATCAATTTGGCGGTTGGCCAGTTTGTCCGCTTGCCGCGGTTTATCCTCCGAATAAGTGCTAGAGATTTATCACTCATCCGCCCCGTTGGCCCGGCCTTAAAGCCGACTTAAAGCCGCCGCTAGCCCTGCACTCGGCATTCATTGAACCAAACATTTTGACTTTTGCGTCTGAACGCACATGAAAAGCCCTTGGAAAATGGACGAATTGAGTGTGCCGCCTGCGGCGAGGAGTGGTTGCAAAAAGCGGTGGCAACGACAGCGGCAGTGGCAGCGGCATCGGTATTTATTTTTTACTAAGAACCGACAAAACTGCAGTGGTGTTAAGTCGCTAAAGACCGCACCATAAGATACCCTAATTTGTAGTTACTTAAAGATATCGAAATACTATTTGCTCAATGAAGTACTTGCCTTTTGAAATCAAATAAAAAATAAATAAACTAAGCTTTAAGTTCATGATTAAAATATAGAAAACTACATTTTATAACCAAGCAAATCTAATATTTATACATTTATAAATACATAGTATTTAATTGATAAATTTCCAGAAGCAAAGACAGCGACTCGAAAAGCGCGGAGAGCATTCACAGCTACAAGTGCTGAAAATGTTCAACATAAATCTTTAAAGAATACTTTAGGCGGCGAGGGAAGGGCGGGGAACCGGCTGAAGAGCCCAGAATGCATATACATAAATACATTATATATATACACATATATATATATATATAGCTCTCTGTTTGACCCCCGATTTCCCAGACGGCCATTTTTGCCCACCATCATTTAGCCGGCTGCATTTTCGACATTCTCTTTTTTTTCGCTTTTTTGAAGCCGCTCCATGTGGGCGGCAAACGGGGGTCAATGCACCCGGAAAGTAGGTGGAAAAGTAGGTGGAAAAGTCGGCAGAAAAGTGGGGAAAATGGTGGAAACTCGCTCACGATGTTTACGTTTGAGCCGCGCTTTTCGGGGCTTGTCAACGTCCTCAGCCATCAGACCCCCGCCCGCCGAAGTATTACTGCAAACTCCCGCTGTCCGGGGGGGAGCCCTTCGCAATTTCTTAGGTGCAAAAAGTTGCACTTCACCTGCAGGATGCTTCACGGGGTGTTTCCGCGGCGGGGCCCGGGTCCTGTTGGTCCTGTGGGTCCTGTGGGAGCTTCCCCGAGTGCCGAGCTGGCGGCGGTGCCAAGTGAAGTGTAGGCGCAAAGGCGAAACACGCGAAACTTGTCGGTGCAACGTAATAAATTTCGAAAAACGTCCGAACGCACGGCCCATAACGAATGGCTTGGCCAATGCACATGGACAGGCCCCGCCCTTACCCCTCTGCTGCGCCTGGTTAGGCCGCTGCAATAAGTCTTTTATGGCTTAGAGAGCCGCCGACAGAGAGCTGCAAACTTTTATCATTAAAGAAAGGTGCAACTCGGACATAAACACACACAATAATAGCGAATAGCGAATCCGCGCACGTGATCAAGTTTGGCCAGTAAGAATATTCCCGCTTCTAATACCCTTGCTTAACACTACAGGCGGCTTACGGGCACTTAACCAACACTGGCCTTTGGTTTTCTTCTTTTATTGACATGAGAGAAATACAGATTTTTCATTTAAAACTTACTTTCGGGAAATATTGTGTAGAGGAGACAATACATTAAATGTATTCTGCCTATATATAGAGTTAACTTAACCAAGGCTTACTATAATAAATATCAGAATCAATATAGAATAGAGATGATCCACCATTTTGTGATCATTTAACCCTCTTTTAAGTCGCCAACAGTGCTGGGAACCAGCAAACACAATCATTTCTTAAGAGCTGAATTAAGAGAAGGAAGTAAGAATATTTGGCCAGTAAGAATATTTCCGCTCCTAATACCCTTGCCCAACACTGCAGGCGGCTTACAGGCACTTAACCAACACTGGCCTTTGGTTTTGTGATCACTTAACCCGTTTTTAAGTTGCCAACAGTGCTGGAAACTATCAAACTCTTAATTCAACTCTTAGGAAATTATTATCCTAAGAGTTGAATTAAGAGAAGGAATTTTCGCACAAATCGAATCCCTGATCGATCGCCCTGACCCCGGTTATCGAACTTGACTTTGCTCCTGGCTTCCTTCGAAGGCTCTATTTGGGGATTTTTCGTGCACCTTCAGGTAACTGAACTCGCCGCCCAACACACCCCGCACACCCCGCACACCCCGCACATTCTCACCTGCTGCGCCCCACTTTATTTCATTTCATTTCCTGCCATTTGCAATTTTCCATTTCGGGTGAACTGCAACGGCAACTGCAACTGCACACTTTATTGATTTCGAATGCCATATTTTTGGGGCCGGGGACTTAGGAGCACTGGGCCCATGCAAAACACTCGTATTACCAGGGCCAAGTGGGCGGTGCTCTTTTTGGTATCCGGTTCGGCAATTTGTTAATTGTATTTCATATGCAAGCGTCGCATGCATTGCAAATTTTATTAGCTCTGCTCCCAGAGCAAATAGAGGCTGCTTATCCGGGGGCGGGTGGCCGGTATGCCGGCGCCGCTCGAAATTGAAACATAAATGGAAATCAACTTAAATATGCATGGCGTGTAAATACAGAGCGGCGATTCGATGCCTTCAAGGGTTCATTGGGTGTCCTAGCCACCCTCTCCTGGCTTAACTCTGTTAAATATTTGGTTTTTTGCATAGTTCCAGCCCTTGGCTATTGACTTGGTCGCTTGTAAAGTAATATTTACAGGGAGAAAAATACAAAACACAAGTCAGGAAACTGAAATATATATAAGTATTACTTAGGCATGAGGTATCTTGATGTAGTTAGCTTTTTCCTTAGTGCATTATCCCCCTAGAAGTCAGACAGAGAAAAATACAAAACACAAGTCTGGAAACTGAAATATATATAAGTATTACTTAGGCATGAGGAATTCCAGGATATTCCAAGATGTAGCCAGCTTTTTCCTTAGTGCATTTTCCCCCCACAGAAGTCAGTCTTAATCTCTTATCGCCAAATTCGAATCTGCAGCTTGTTTGTGGCGGTTTTTTTTGTCTTCTCATCTGGCTCAATTAGCCTGACATTGCTTAGAGCCGGATTTACTTACAGCGGACTTTCACCCCCTGCTCCATGTTCCAGCTATGCAAATTCAAAGTATTACTTGCACAGCAAACGCAGGAAAATAGAGGGGGAAAGCGGGAAAGCGGGGACAACTGAAAGGAAAACCAAACAAAAGCACACACAAAAGTCTAGCTGAGCAGAAGGAACAGTTGGGCCAAAAAAATATGAAAAATATACATATAACTGCAAATATTTTCCCTAGCTCGCATGAAATGTAAGCCTGTAAATACCAGCGCCCACACTCGCCGACTGATGGGTAGGAAAACACATCCACAGACATGCATAACTTTGCTGCAGTCGCCGGGAAAAGAGGAAAATGGGAAATGGGAAATGGGAAGTGGGAAGTGGGAAGTGGGAAGCTCTCTCCGAAGACAGCTGCGTGACGACGAGGGTCGCTTGAATAGTAGTATTCTGCCACGAGCTCGAAGTCTTCACTGGGAATTTTTCATTGCCTACTTTTTGGGGCCCGCCTCGCTGATATGGAAACTTTTGCCGCTTTTCCTCGCTGGTGTTCTTTGCTCCCTTTCTTCTCCTCTTTTTTTGTGAAATATTAATAACAAAAGAAGAATTTAAACTTTCAATGAAGAGCTCCCCCCCCCCTGTGCCCGTGTGTGAGCTTCTTGTATATTGTATTTGTAAACAAATATGGAAATTGCTGCCGCTGCCAGTGCCACTGCCTCTGCTGTTTGCGAGAAGGAACTCACTTCACTCAGCGCCCGCCAGAATGACAAGTGGCAGGGACATCCAGAAGGGCGGGGGGAGTGGCGGGGACATCCAGAAGGGCGGGGGGAGTGGCGGGGACATCCAGAAGGGCGGCACAACATCAGCATAAGTGCCAAGTTGTAGTGGCAGCGGCACAAAAATCGTCCTTGCACTTTACATTTGAGGTCTTTAAGGCGGCTTCACCCAGGGATTTTTCCAGTAAATTTAAATAAATCAGAAATATAAATTTATATAAGTAAGCTAACATTGAATTGTTTTAATCACTCAGCCAGGGACTTAATAGACTTAAGCCTGAGTCAATTTAATCCCTGGCTGAGTGCTTAAAACTAACGAACTCTAATGGATTCCTTTGTCTTAGCCGAAGTCCTTTGTGGAGAAAATAACCTATAAATTTAGCTATAGATTGCAGTTTTAATTGCTTTGTAATCGGCACTAGGCCGCAAGACAGTATTTACCTTTTAAAATGTTTAAAATGTCTCAGGGAGAGCAAACAGCAAGGATACTGTTAAGAAATTAATCTACTGGCAACCAGGGACTCGGGACTCGAATGCAAAAACATTGCGGGCGCTTTGACAGGACGAGACTTAAGCGGTTTAAGGGTGGCAACCCTGGCGGGGAGCGGGGTGAAGCGATCGATACGGGCACACTGCAGATTTCATAATATCCTGCTGGGCTTTTTAATATCGCAATGGCTTTCACTTGTTTACCGCTTTATGCAAATTTCATTGTGAGTCCAGAGTCCGGCCTCGACTCCCCCCGGCGCCCCTTTGATTTGTGTGCTGTATATACACGCCTATATATATATACACTTCTATATATAGGAGTAGAGTGTGTACACTCACTTGTCCCTGGGAGCTGGCAGTTTATTTACCTTTGCCGCTTGCCGCTTGCCGCTTGCCGTTCAGGGGCAATAAAATAAACATATGGGGAGAATTAAAATATTAAAACTCCTCAAGTGGGTGGCATAAATCAATAAGGAATGCAGTATGTTAGGCCGAGATCCCTGCCATATCAGGTGCCAGTTCAACTTACAAATTTACAAATTTACAAATTTACAAATTTCTGCATTGCACACAATGAACTCCGGACTCAGGACTCCGGACTCTGGACTCTCCCGGCCACATTACGCATACGCAAGGTTGGCCGAGGGGCTCAATGCAAATTAATTATGCACCTAAGTGAATATTAAATGAATTCATCATTTGCGGGCAGATGTCAGACGGACACGCCCACACGGACGGGACAATTAAGAAAATTATTCACCAATTGGTAATGCATATTTAAGCTGAAATCCAGGGCCCAAAACCAATGGGCTTAAAGCGAGTAATTCGATTGGCATCTGCTTTATTAACAGATGTTCGAAGTATTTCGCTTTGTGAGCTTCCCAATTCAATAAGGAGAGCTTATTACCACAGCCCCAGAAATATATAATAAAATATATGATAAAAATGCATTGAGGTATGATTTATTTATGCCAAGATGGAAAATCACTGGCAATTAAAGCGGCATTACTCCGATGACAGACCGACGCCACTGCGACTCTCGTAACTCGTAAATCTCCTGCCAATTTCCCATTTCCCATTTCCCAGCCCCAGTCCCGGCGCCTTAGCCCTTTCTGGCCAGCACTTAAGTTCGTTCCTGCTACGCCATCGCAAATTGGCCCATTCAGCTGGCCGCCCAGCACTCAAAAGCTTACCCAGGTGCGGATACATACCTATATATATATATATATATATGGACTTGGCCCGGGGCTGGCTGTGGCTCTGGCTCTGGGGATATATAGGTATTTCCCTGGCTATGTGGGGATCCCCCAGACCCCGCCCGATGCCCCGATCCTTGGGCAAAGTGTAATTAAATATCCATTTAGTGTACATTACGTTTCCTTTTGGCCAGCCTGAGTCGAGTAGACACATTACCAACTTTGAGAAAAAAAGCAAACACACACACCCACCCCACACACACACACACACA